>JBBPCX010056676.1:0-14424 GCA_037974365.1 Hydrocynus forskahlii | reverse complement strand
AAACACTCAGAAGACCATACTGAGGATATTTCAGAATATTTCAAGGACATTTGATGGGGATAATTGTCCAGCAAATACGTTTTTCATGGGAAACAGCAGAGACGCTGCGAAGCGACGCTCCGAGGAGGCTCTCCAGGAGATGCACGAGTCCGAGCTGAATTTCTCCAAAAGTAAGCGATTGGGAATTATGAGACTTCGCTTTATAAGTGTATATAAGCACTGGCTGGATGTAATAAGATAGCCCTCTGCACCGGATCACAGTGACTCCAGCATCTGAGTGGTTTCCAGTACTGCATCATAGCCACGCGGTTCCCTAGCAGAGAGGTAGTTAGCAGAGAGTTAGTTAGTTGCTAGTGGTTAATTCACAACACTGGCTATTGTAGTCATCACTAAGCTCTTTCCTTTCCTTTATCTGTTTTTTTAGTATCAGTTACTCTGTGTCTGGCAGCCTCTCATTCTCTCTCTTTCTGTTTCTTTCCTTCCAACTCAGTCTCTGTTGGTAAATCTCCCGGGCACTCTAGACTGCTCCGCTGTCAGTTTTCTGTACTGGGCAATAGACGAAGTCTTCTGCTATGCTGTTAATTTATTTCTCTCAACGTTGCTGTTGCGTCTGAAATCTGAAGCCATGGATCAGTTGCTGTGAATGTAATTCAGTTCAGTATGTGGAATGAAAGCAATGAATGTGGAGTAGATTTCAGACCCATGAGTGCAAGTGTTGTGTACAAAGGCTACCTGTTTTATTTGGTTTATTCTACCACAGGAGGAGAAAGACAGTGCCAGAATGACTGAGGGAGACGGGGAGGGAAAGGGGAGGGCATTCAAAATGTATTGTTCTTTTTTCCTTCTATCTACTTTCCTCCAGCCTGTCCCTCTGCTGTCCATCAATGCAAGTGAATATGCTAAAAAGCAAAGTCCATTTAGGTCAAGCTTCTTTGTCCTTCAAAGAGCTGTAAAAGTTGTAGTTGTCTCTATTTTTGCCTCCATTTATTTTGCCTGGGAGGTCCTTTCAGGCTTTTCTGAAGTCCAGTTGGCTCCCGTCCTGTAAATTAAAGGATGTGTCCAGTATACTCTACTGTGTTTTACTGCAGTTTACTTTGAAACCTGCCATGCCCCTGTTTTTTTTCTGAAAGCGGTTGGGGATTAGTGAAAGTGGAGTGAAAGTGCCTAGTCTGTCATACGTGAACACACCACAGCACAAAGTGTGAACAGCTTGAATTTCTTCCTCTGCATTTAACCCATTCACCAAGTGAAGCAGCAGGCAGCCAGGAACACAGCACCTGGGAAGCTGTGTGTGGGGACGGTACCTTGCTCAAGGGTACCTCAGATGTGCTTAGCAGTCTTGGGATTCAAACTCACGACTTCCTGATCGCAGGGCGAACGCCCTAAACACTAGGATACCAACTAGGCCAACAAGGGAGGGATTAATCTGTTCCCTTAGATGTAATGGAAAGCTTAAAGGATGTCCTTTCTGGACAAAGGGAAGCATCATTATGTTGGCAAACTTTCGCCTGTCAATCTGAGTCATTGTTTTAGAAAGACAAGTGCATCAGTTGGAGGATGCGTGTGCCATTGGGCTTGTGTGGGCAATCGGCATGCATATTTTCATAATTTCTTTGAAAAATGAAAATGTCAAAATAGAAGGTACTTGTTAGGTGGTTTACAGATTCGCAGCTTTTATTTATGGACCGTGCTTTGCACACTCGCCAGAATATAGTACTATCTAAATCATAGATTGAAAATAGGTCAGTAATTTGAGAACTGGCGTTGATCAAGATTTGGTTTCTTTAACAGAGGTTAAATAACGTTTGTTTATAGACTTTTGGTAAATAATACTGATTAAAGTGGTCAGATTATTACTGGTATGACTTATTTAAGCAGCCTTGTAAGAATGGAATAGAGTATATGGGTGGAAGATTTTGAAGAGGGTATAATACTAGTGAGATCTGCTTGTTGAACTAGATTAAAAGATGCCAGCTGCTCTACTACAGCAAAAGTTTTGGTACATGGCCAAAAATTTCTGCTGACAAGACCATGTCAGGAAGCAGTACACATCAAGATCATAAATGAGACCATTCAGCATATTGCTATAGCAACGCATGTGGATTTGTGATCAAATGCAGCTATAGTCTGACCTACAAATCAGATTTGGTCACTTGAGTCATTTCATTAGTCAGCAAGTTTTAAACAAATCCAATTTACACCGCACTGTGGTTTTCTTCAGAAAATCTGCGAAAACTGTACAAAACTGCACTGAAATTTAAAAGTTGAAAGGTAGGAGAGGCAAGGCAAGGCAAGATAGGCGTAGTACCTGTAAACAGTTCCGGCACCGTAGGCACCCACCTCCAGGCAATCATGAGGCAGCGCAGTCCAGGTGGTGGCCTGGCGGTGCTCTCCAGAGAACTGGGCCATGCTGTCATCAGTGGTGGCTCGGCAGTGTTTTCCAGGGTGCCGAGCACCATTGGGACCATTGGGACCCCAGGTCACCACCTTCCCCGGTCTGCAATCACTGGCATTCCATGCCAAGATGTCCTCACTGGTTTGGCTTATTTGACTCCCCACCGGCTCTTCCCCTATTCAAGGGCAACTGCAGTTTAAAGCTCCAGTGCCGATTGTTGTCCTGTATAAATGAAATTGAATTTAATTGTTGTGTCGATAGAATGCTACCTATCAATGTGCTACCTAGCCTTTCTATACATGTGCAGTGAATGTGCAGTTCCACAGTCTTCTTAGCTAAGCCAGGCTAAGCTAGCAAAGCTATGCATTCCTGTGTTCAAGTCAGCCTCCAAACAACATTTTGGCTAAACATAGGCACTAACTATTAAGGTTGTTGTTAACTCTTTAGTTAACCTCAAACTCTGGAGGTTTCTTAAAGAAACCCATCTCAGTTTATAAATCTTAACCTTAGCTAAGCTAGCAAAGCTATGCATCTGCGTGTTCAAGTCAGCCTGTAAACAACATTTTGGCTACATGTAAGCACTATAATAGGGGATTTTATAATGGCCAAATATAGTCAAAACAATTGTTCAGCCTTACCAGGGTTTGTCATTCGACACATTTTGAGAAAGTTGTCCTGTGATGTATGCTGTGCTAGTTTGGTAACAGATGCTGAACCAGAATCATATGATCAAAGCAACCACTTGGTGTCATGAAAACACAGTGGAGGTTTAATTATTCCTTCTGAGGGAACAGTCAAGGTGGTTTAAGTAGCGGAGTGTGTTATCCGACAGTCAACATCAGGGCAAGCAGTCAGTGTATCTTTGATCGATCAGTTTGCCCGGGCCACAGGAATTGACAACCATAATTTCATGCTCTTGTCTTTAGCTGTGTCAGTCTTCCACGAACCTTAGTCTGCACCACAATGCCAGACTGAACACTTAAATTTCAGAGTGAAAAAGCTGTGTAAGACAACTCTATTCCAAGAATTTTGGATCCTGTCCTGTATATATTGAATACCGAGCCACTATAGTGATCACACATTAACCACATAGTGTGTGTGAGAGAGAAAGGAATGAGTAAAATGTTTTCAGAAATTATTTCTTAAGCCCATGTTTATAAAATAAAATGTTTGTATTTTTTTATTGTGGAAGTCTAAAGTCTTATTGTGTTTTCATAAGAAAACTACGTCTATCTGTATTAGTTTACATGGTGCTTTCGGATTGTGTGAACTGGGAACACCGGGAATGCAGAGTCTACCTCATATGTCTATGCGTTTGGGAGCCAATGGACCCGGATCTTCTTAGTGATCTGATCCAAATGATCTGACTCATTAAAAAGAGCCGAAATTCCCATAACTAATCACGTGATAGTATAGCAGGAACGGCAGACTGGTTAAGCATATCTGCACATTGTTATGAGATGTCACTTTTATTGTACTTTTAATTTCTCTTGGTTGTGAGAGACGATCGCCATTGGCGACTGATATGAAGAAACTAGTCGCAAAATAAATAATCTAGTCGCAATGGCGACCATTTTAGTCGCCACCTGGAACCCTGCTGCATCAGCATTACAGTTTACTCTTACTTAGAGGGCTTCTGTTGTTTGGCTACTTAGTTCACTGGATGCATGTGACAGGATTGTCTAGATCAAATTTACAATGGTGATAATGATAAATAATAAAGCAATATTATAAATACTTAATACTAAATACTACATCATAACTCTAAATCCATAGTGCTTACAATTGAACCTTCAAGCACTATGTGACTTGAAAACAAGCTTGCAGTAAAAGAGGATCAATGGAACTAAAAAAATCAAATCCACATTTCAGGATTTGTGTATCATGGCCCTATGGTATCTGGCACCAAAACATTAACAGCAGATGCTGTAAATTGCGAGAAATACCCTTCATGAATTGGCCTCTTTTTTTCCAACACTTCCCACTAATTGGACAGAGATCTGAGGAGTTTTGAGACCAAGTCGACACCTTGAACTCTTCAAACTATTACTGAATTATAGTGTGGCAGAATGTGTTTTCCGGCTTAAAAAGGCCACTGCTAATACTGTTGCTAACAAACCAGAGTGAAGAGGAGGGTGGGATGACAGCACCAGCATTACAGTTTACTCTTATTTAGAGTGCATCTGTTGTTTGGCTACTTAGATCACTAGATGGATGTGAAGGGATTGTATAGATCACATTTTACAGTGATGATGATAAAAACATTCATGCAATATTATGAATACTAAACACTAAATCATAACTCTAAACCCATAACGCTTAAAATGTGACTTGAAAACATGCTTGCAGTAAAAGAGGATCAATGGAACTTAAAAAATTTAAATCCTCATTTTAGTATTTGTGAATCATGACCTTAGGCTATCTGGCACCAAGTCATTAGCAGCAGATCCTGTAAATTGCAAAAAGGAGAATTAATTTTTCCAGAACTTCCCACAGATAAAATAAACCTTTACTAGTCCCACAAGTGGAGCTGCTGTAACAGGCTGTTACTCGCTGGGGTAGCCGGAAATGATCAGCGGATGTGTGATTGGACTGAGATCTGAGGATCTGAGGAATTTGGAGAACTCTTTGTCAATATCCTCAAACTATTCCTGAATTATAGTGTGTTTTCCAGCATGAAAAGCTACTGCTAATACTGTTGCTAGGTTGTAATTGTTTGGGTAGGTGTTATGTGTCAAAGTAACATCTACATGTCATGACAGTCTCCCAGTAGAACATTGCCCAGAGCATCATACTGCATCATAAGTCGGTGGTACTTACCTTCTTACCATAGGCATCCTGTTGCTGTCTCTTCCTCAGTTAAGTGATGCTCATGCACCTGGCTGTCCTTGTGATGTAGAAGAAAACTGTGATCAACATACCTTCTCTTGCGCCATAGTCCAGCTCTGATACTCATTTGGAAGCACTTTTGACACTGGACAAGGATTGGCGTGAGCACTCTTACTAGTCTGCGGCTATGCAGCTAGGAACATGACATGATTCAGTGCAAGTGTGTGATATTTGTTACAGGATGTAACAGTCTCACCCTGTCTTGTCTTGCTCCTCTCTGTCAATCCCTGACTTTGTTTACATTTGCACATGGTTTCTGTTGATGTTCTGTCCCCCATGTGGTTTCTGTTATTTTTGCACAATTCTGCCTCTAGCCGACCTCCTGCATTATGCACACCTGTTTCAGCTGTTGTGTATTACCTTCATGTATGTATAGCCCAGTCTTGTGTTTAGTTTGCTTGGTAAACCGAGGTTCTTTTTTGTGTTAATACTCATGGCTTTCCATTTTTTTTACCTGTGGTTTTTATTTTGTTTCCCCTGGTCATACTCCTTTGTTTTATTTTCTAGTTCCAGTAATCAGTTCAGCACATGTTAAATCTTTATTTTGAGTTGTGTTTTGTTTTTTAAAAAAGTTCATGTCTGTGCACACTTCCACTTTCAGTCCTCAAGTCAAATTGGCTTTAATTGTCATCCATTCACATACACAGTATATGGTTGAACGAAATTACGTTTCTTACATTCACAGACATCACAAACACACAACATATGACATAAAGACAAAAAGTGCAACATACATTAATTTAGGAGGACAGCAGGAGATATACTCTGAGGTAGAGAGCAGCTGATGTATGTTGAGGTAGTATAGTGCAGTGCAAGACACCAAGGATGTGTACTATATATGGTCAGTGTATATAGGCAAGGGTTCAGTGCAAACAATGCTTAATGTCCTTAGCAGAGTACAAAATGCAAAGTGGCAGTGCATAAGTATGTGCAGTGTCTGCAAGGAGGGGGCTGAGGGCACTGGATGGGGATTTAGGAGAATGTTGTGTGGTGAAAGGGAGTTAAAGAGTCTGACAGCTTGGGGAAAGAAGCTGTTGCAGGACCTGGCTGTGTCTGTCCTGATGCTGCAGAACCTTCTGCCTGATAGCAGGGGGTCAAACAGCGTATATGATGGCTGGGAGGGGTCCTTTACAATAGCAGAGGCTCTGCGCTGACAGCATGTCTTGAAGATGTTCTGGATAGAAGGGAGGAAAATCCAGATGATCTTCTCAGCTGTCCTCACTATGCGTTGTAGGGACCTCCGCTCTTGTGTTTTGCAGTTCCCAAACCACAAAGTGATGCAGCTGGTCAACACGCTCTCAGCAACCTTTGTAAAAGGTGGTGAGGACAGGTGGTGTTAGACTGGCGCGTTTTAGTCTTCTCAGGAAGTGAAGGCGTGGTTTTGCTTTCTTTGTGGCAGAGTTAGTGTTGATGGTCTAGTTGAGGTCTCCATACTATCGTCAAACAGGATCAGATTAATTATATTTTTCTCCTCTATCCATTCCACCATTTTGATTATATCAGCCTGATACCAATACCCATTATCATATCTGTACCATGTCTGTTTGTAAGACCATGCTCAGTTTTCTTTCGTCTCTTCATGGCATTGGTGTTTCATTTGTGAGTAGATGAAACACTACATGGGGACAGAGCCCCTGAAAAATTATAATCTCTATCCAGTTAGGCTGTTTTTGTGAATACTTTCTTTTTTAGTTCAGATTGTTTCAAATGGCACTCAGGCTTTTGTTCTTTGTCACTCATAAATGAACAGATATGAAATATTATGACACTGGGTTGGTGAGATAATAGCTCCCCATACTCCCTTTTATTTACTCATGTCTTCCTCAGTGCCATTGGCCTCACTGCGTTTGTTGCCAGTATCTAGGAGGTAGCCTTTGCAAGGCAATGTTTACATTAGAGTAAAGGAGGAAAATCTTTTAAATGCAGTAATCTTCTCAGCCTGGGGCTCCTGGTTTTGGGTCAGGGCCCTGTGTTTTCTCTCAATTGTGTCTCTCAACCTACTATTTTATTTTCTCCTGTGTCTTCCAATGTATCTTCTTCCTTTTTTTCTATATGATCAGCCTAGGTATATGTAGGTTTTATATATGTATATATAGATACATTTCTGCCCCCTGTTCAGTAATTGCCAGCACTCTAATGTAAAGGAGAAGAGGAGTGCTCAACAATTTGGATAGCTGCCATTTTTGAGTGATGTAATGCATTTACAGTGTGAGATCACTGAAGTGATTCTGAGGCAGAGATCAGCGCCAGCTGTAATGAAATGGCGCCCATTTAACCTCCTCAGCATCTGATCATCACAGACAGAGCTATAAATCATTCTATCATGCTGGCTGATGGCACAGTGTGGCTCTTCCTTTAGCAGACCTGAGTTCTCCCAGTGGGACAGAGCTGTTGTGTGTTGGGGAGAGAAAGAGCAGGGTTGTGTGTCCTGGTGTAAAATAGGCCAGCCTGCTGGGAGCTCCACTCCCTGTACACATCAAATGGCTTATCAGCCACCAGCAGGGGATGTCCTTGGGGTCTCCCTATGGATGCCATTGTCTAGCCATCTCAACTGATCCGTGTTTTAGCTGACGTTTTTAGTCTTAGTAGCTACAGCAAAACTTTGCAGAAAGGGGTTTTGTGTACCGTGTGTGCATATACTGTGTGTGTGTGTGTGTGTGTGTGTGTGTGTGTGCACGCGTGCGCCTGTGTAGGCATGAGTGTTTCTTTGTGTTTGCACTGAGCTGGTGTAAGCTCCCCTCTGTTAAGCCGTCAGTCACATACACACATACACATAATGAGTAGTAAATTAAACAGTAAAATAATTGCCACCACTTTGATATGGCTTCATGTGTACTAATTGCCAAGATTATATCTGTATTATTTATCAAAAGATCAGTGGGGCATTTCTGTAATTTTCATTAATCACATATGTACAGAGGAGTAGTAATTAAAACCATGCCTATTGCCAATCTTAGTAGCATGAGCAGAATATTAATATCGATTAATTCATTAAGACAATACCTTTTTATTATACTTTTAATATACTTTGGGGTAGTGGTTAGGTTGTTGGCCCTGCAATCAGAAGGGTGTGGGTTCGAATCCCAACTGCTAGTGTCACCACTAAGGTACTGTTGAGCATGGTACTGTCCCCACACACTGCTCCCTGGGCGCCCCTCGTTGGTGCCTCCTGCTTCACTTGGTGAATGGGTTAAATGCACAGAAAGAATTTTACATTGTTCACAATGTGTGCTGTGCAGGAATATTCACACTGATATAGGTAGATGCATATGAGTGATAATTAGGTGTTAATAATAATTCCTCACTGCAGTCATTGAGGTGTTCTTTAAGGTCAGAGTCATTTAAAGGGACTCTAGGGCAGCAGCAAGGGTATCTGAGCGGTCCCATTAACATGACACATAGCAGACCATAATTTAACAGGAGCATTTCAGCACTCCAGCCTCATACTGAGATAAATTATATCCATAATGTGTGCGGTGCTGTCATCTCCAGCTTCTATTACCTTGTACTTACACCCTCTCGGTCCCAGCCTCAGCAACTAGCTGAGCTGGACAGGCAGAGAAGGGCCTGCTCAATATTTAGAGCCATAGTCAAATCTACCATGGAGCCTTGAGAGTCCAGGGCTAAATAATGTGTTTGCAGGTTTTCGGTAGAGCCGGCCTGATTTCAGTACAACCTGCCAGATTATTGTCTGATTACAGTTGGAGGTGCTGGATGGCCGGCTTGTCTGTCCTCACCCTCTCAGCATCTTGCCAGGACAACAGTAACATAAAGAAGGGGAGGTGATAAAAGCCTTGGTTGTGTCCTTGTCTTATAATGATATTGATAAGCTTGCTAATTGTGTTCCGCACTATTGCCTTTGGCAGGAAATACTGTAATAGACAAATAAGGATTCAGTAACTGTAAGAGATGACGCATTTGGATGTGGTCAGAGGGCTGTATCTGTCCCTTTTCTGTTAAATCTAACCTTTTATGGTTCTTTTGTCTCTCCCTCACCCTTTCAGCCTTTCTTTAAAACTCTCTTTTTCTTTTTCACTCTCTCTCTCTTTATGCTTCTCCTTTTCTCTTTCTTGCTATTATTGCCTCTTGGGTGGATTTGGACTTGCAAAGCTAAGGGCAGAAACCCAATTACAAGAATCTAGTGGGTCTGGCTGTCCAAAAGATTAGTGTGGTCTGGCATAATGTTGATATCTTCCCATTGAATGGAATTGACTAGGGTCATTAAGCAGCATATTATGGGCTCCCTTTGCTTTGCAGAAATAAAGGTCAGTGAAACCAGAAGCTTTGCATCTCTGGAGTGTAGTGAGGGCTTAGCATTATGGGAATGGGAAACTTCTTTCTATTTTTCATTTAAAATGTGTATTTAGGCATTTTTAATGAAATGTTACTAAAACACTTTTATTCTAGGAAATAAATGCATCTGAGGGCTTGCTAGATAGCTATCAGGAGCAATAGGAAATATGTTGGACAATTAAACTCAATTTTGCCACTACAAATTAGAGCTCTAAAACCGGAATAAAGTCCATTCTGCTGTCTGTGACCAGCCTATTGTGATTTTTGGCATTTAAAATATACAACTACAGATCATTGCTTTTGAGTGAAAGGATCATTGTTTCATTGTGTGACAGCAGTGTGGCAAGGCAACTGCTTGCTGCTTGTGGTAAAATGGTGCACATAAGTGTGGTGGCGTTAAAGTTGTAGTATTTGTTATTTGAGTTTAAGTTTTTTAACTGCATAATTGAATTACATTTTTATTACAGCCCTAGCAAAGAGATGCCATTTTGTAACTCAAGAGGCAAATACTTTGTGTGTTCACTGGCTGTTTTTCTGTGTGGGGCTCTTAGTTAACCTGTTTGACAACAGAGTGAAGTAGATAAGATTGACAGTCAAAGCTCTGTCCCACCCCATCTTGACTCCTTGCAAACTGGATCTGAGCAGCCGGGGAAAGATATGCTTAAACCCTCGTATGCCTGCTTATTGAATGCGAAGAGATGAGTTGACAGCATTTTTCCATGTTACTGCTTGTATTTTGTGTCTTTATTTCAAAGGCATAACTGAAACTTGGAGGTTTAATTTTTAATATATATCAGAGGCTCTTTGTCTTGTGGCCTTGTGACCTGGAGTTTAATACAAAATATGGAGAATTATTCCACATGTGTAGGCTTTTAGGTAACAGTACGTATGAGATTGGCAGACCAAAATTCTGTATCTTGTTTGGCAGTTTGGGCCTTTGTATAGGTAAAGGTGCAACATATTGCAAATCCTCTCTCTGGAGCTTTCTCACACAGATCGGTTTAGCATTAACCTGTCTGCTGGAGTTGGAAGAAGTGCTTGCAGGACAGATTTGTCACTGTGCTTCACTGAACATCTCCCTATGTGAGAGACCAAGCATGGAGTTGGGTAGTTCAGCAGAGTGTGTGAGATAGTTAAACCCCTGATTTCAAATTTGGATAACATCCATAACCATGATGTAAAACCAAACATTTGCCACCTTGCATGGAATCATTATTGTTTGTGTTATAGATGCTTTTTTCCTGTGCAATGGTAAGATTCTAGAACTGATGTCATTGGGCTATGCTGTCTTGTCTAGTGTAGTTGTCAGGGCTGCAGGTGATATAAGTGCTGATTGGAGAAGTAAGAGAGCCTGTAGAGGGACAGTGTGAATAATCATTCTCACCTGCTAGAGACAGATGTACTGCTGGGAGCTCTGGGGTGCTGCTCTGTCGACAAATCAACTTTCTTGGCTGTATCCCCCATTAATGCTATTGATATAAATTTGAGCATAGTGATTGTATGTGTAAATTAATAAGATAAGTCCCACAAGTGAGAAATTTACTTTGTCACGGGAGAAAGTGGACAGTACAAAGTTAAGAGCAGCAAAAATTAAGATAACAATAGAATAGAATAAATTACTATATCAACAGTATAGTATAAAATGTACACTCTATAATCTATGAATATAAATTTGGACATCTGTATTGTGAAGTATACCATACAGATGTATATGTAACCTAAATGTAGACAGACAAGTTATATGCATGTACACACACACACACACACAGACATACAGGTATACAATGGAGTGACATGCATTGTCGATAACAGTAGAAATGCTCCAGAAAATTTGCACATTTTAAATTGCACATTTTGCCCGGTAGTGATAGTTCCACCCAAAAAATTGCACATAAGAGAAACTACCATGGTGTATTGGATGTGTGTGTTTGTTGGTCTGTGCATATGTGTTCATCTGCAAAGTCTTTGTTGTGGAGTTTGACAGCAGTTGGAAGGAAAGACCTGTGGAATCTCTCTGTCCCACATTGTGAGTGTAGCCAACTGTTATCCAACAGGGATGACATCTTAGCCACCATTCTCCTGTCACTCACCACCTCCACTGGGTCTAGAGGGCATCCTAAAACAGAGCTGGCCCTCCAGATCAGCCTGTTCAGCCTCTGTCTGTCCCCAGCAGAGATGCAGCTCAGTGGTTGCGGTGGAAGATTGAAGACCCTGCGGTAGCTCTGCCTGCAACATGGAGCAGGCCGAGAGGCCTCAGAGCAGCGTGGAGCCGCCAGCCGATGGAAGCACGTCTGAAAGCGGTGTGACCGCACCCAGAAGCGCGGCAAGCGAGCAGGCCTCCATGCTAGGCTAAAGGTTAACCCAAACAGACCTGCTCTCCCATCTCTCCTGCTGGCAAACACATGCCCCCTGGACGACAAGATGGACTACTTAAGGCTCAGACACTCCACACAGAAGGACGTGAAGGAGTGCTGTGCTTTACTCTTCACAGAAATGTGGCAACATGATGGCATTTCTGACTCAGTGGTGCAGCTAGCCAGATGCTCCTTGTTCCGCATGGATAGAGACGGTCTGAAAAGTGGTAAGAAGCGGGGAGGTGGTGTGTGCATTTACACGAACAATGAGTGGTGCACGAATGTCACGAAAGACTACAGACACTGTTCCACTATGGTGGAGTTTATGGCAGTGAACTGTTGGCCTTTCTACCTGCTGTGGAACTTCTGCTCGGTTGTTCTGGCTGCTGTTTACATGCCGCCTATTGCTAATGCTAACCAGGCGCTAGCGGAACTGTACAAGGCCATGAACATCCTGCCGACTACCCACCCGAATGGGGCTGGTATCGTTGCTGCCGATTTCAAGCACGTAAACCTCAAGTCTGCACTGCCCAGATTCTACCAGCATGTGAAGTTTGCAACCAGGGGTGAGAAATGTTTAGACCATGTTTACACCACCGTCAGGGACGTGTACCGAGTCGAACCCCAGCCCCACTTTGGAAGCTCTGACCATATCTCCATGAAACTAGTCCCAGCATACAGTTCCCTGCTCAAACGCACTGCACCAAGAGATATCAGAGTGTGGCCCAAGAGGGCCATCTCAGCACTTCAGGACTGTTTCGAGTGCACAGACTAGTCAGTGTTCAGAGAGGCTGCTACTCAAGGGGGCCACACTGACGTGGAGGAGTACACAGTAGCAGTGACCGCCTTCAATCAGCAAGTGCACTGAAGACGTTACTGTCTCCAAGAGGGAGCCAGTCTGAAACCCTGGGTGTCTGCTGAGGTCCGGAGGGAGCTAAAAGCCCGGGATGGTGCCTTCAGATCTGGAGACAAGGCTGCCCTCAGAACTGCATGCGTGAACCTGGCCAAGGCGGATGAAGAAGGCAAAGTATGCATATGCCCAAAAAATCCAAGGGCACTTTCAGAACACTGGTGACACTCCGAGCATGTGGAGGGGCATCCAAGCCATCACAGACTACAAACCACCACCTCCTCTCTGTGACAGTGATGCCTCTCTCCCCGACGTGTTGAACGCCTTCTACGTGCAATTCGATGCACACGATAGGGAGCCTGCAAGGAAATCCACTCTTCTCCCAGATGCTTGACCACAGCTGCAGTGAGGAGGACTCTGGTCAAAGTTAACCCACGTAAAGCTCCTGGTCCTGACAACATACCTGGACGGTGCTTAAGGAGTGAGCAGACCAGTTGGCCAACGTCCTCAGTGATGTGTTTAACACTTCTCTGAGACAAGCTGTTCTTGCATGTTTCAAGACCACCACAATCATCCCCATTCCCAAGAAATCGTCTGTGACCTGCCTGAATGACTACCATCCTGTAGCCCACACACATGTCATGATGAAATGCTTTGAGAGATTAGTCATGAAACACATTAAAGATGCCCTTCCCAGCTCACTGGACCCCCTTCAGTTTGATTATCACCCCAAGTGGTCCACAGAAGATGCCATATCCACTGCACTACACCTGTCATTCAACCACCTGGACAAGAGAAACACCCATGTCAGGATGCTGTTCATTGACTCCATTTCAGCATTCAACACCATCATCCCACAGAAACTTTCCAGCAAGCTGAACAGGCTGGGCCTCAACACCCCCCTGGTGAAGTGGATTTTAGACTTTCTGACTGAAAGGCCTCAGGCCGTATTGGCACCAACATCTCTGGAACCATCACCATGAACACAGGAGCACCGCAGGGCTGTGTCCTCAGCCCTTTGCTCTTCACACCCCTGACGCATGAGTGTCACGGGTCCTCCCTGTCTCCAGGCACTTTTGGCAGGCACACATGCACCAGTCATAGTCGAAATGCTGCATCTTTATTTTTCTTTAAACAAAACAAAACTGGCTTGAGAGCCAGACTTTAAGACTTTAGTTTATTTAAACAAAAGGAGACAGGATTAACTCAGGAAGGAGATAGGTTGACCGACACCTGATATGTGAACTAAAGAAGTCTTTATACAAAACAGAAATCAAACACCTACCAATAACTAAACACAATCACTTAAACTAAACACACCCCAGCTGTGGCTAATAACTCAAATACCCAGTAAACCCTGTCAAAATAAAAGTCCTCCTAAGTACACCATGTACATAATGGTGGGCTCTAGTGGCCACCAACAGTCATCATACCCCGGCCTACCAGGCCTGACAGCCCCTTAATGGTAGCTCCACACTGTTCTCAGAGGCGAAGCCCCTTTCTGAGAACCCCTCACTGTCCTCAGGGATGGAGCCCCCTCCCGGGAGCCCATCTGCTGGGAACGCTTTGCTGTCCTTGGAGGCAGGGCCCCTTACCAGAAGCCCCTCTCTGTCCTTGGAGACAGAGCCCCTTACCAGGAGCCC
>JBBPCX010056665.1:0-14425 GCA_037974365.1 Hydrocynus forskahlii | reverse complement strand
AGCAGTGATCTGGGACTCGGGTCCCCTGCTGTTCACTCCAAACTTTGAACGGGAAGATGACGTATTTTTGGTCTTGATTTGAAGTACTGCATGTCTGCCAAATAGTGGCAGGTCTTTAAGCGTTAAAATATTAACGCGTTATTTTTTTCTGTGATTAATTAATCTAATTAACGCGTTAAATTCCCAGCCCTAGTAAATACCAAAATTCATCAAAAAACCCACTCATGTAACACTCACCTGGCACTGTGTTTGATCAGAGTCAAAAACACTATGATTGTTTTGAGGCTTTTTGGCATACTTCAGCCTTCTGCGATATTAGTAATGCAGAGACCAATATCACAATAACAATTAACAGACATATAATGCAACCCTAAAACAAATGCATTTAGCGTGAAACGGTGCATTGCAGACTTACCGACTTTTTATAATAGTTCTGATAGGACCCATAGATCATAATGTCTACAATTTATTTATTTAATTAATTATTAACCCTTATAGTCACATGTGAACTCACCACAGAACAATGTGAAATTCTTTCTCTGCACTTGGTGAATGGGTTCAATGCAGGTGCCCGGGGACCAGTGTGTGGGGACGGGACCTTGCTCAGGCGTACCTCAGTGGTGAGGCTGGCAGTTGGAATTTGAGCCCCCAACCTTATGATTGCAGGGCCAACGCCCTAACCACTAGACCATCCAGCTGCCCCACATGTTAGCTTGCGTTAGATAGCAAATACAATGCAAATATTGTATTTACTATCTCACACAACCACTAAAAATACACTTCTAGGTTTATGCATAACTTTCATAATGATGAAATAATGATAAACTTTGTTTTTGTTGGGGATTGTTTGGCACCTTGTATGCACCTCAGCCATATGTGTGTTTTAAAAAATGTTTAATCAAAACTACCACAAAATAATGTCTCTGGCATCAGCAGAGCATTCTTAACTATTTTAACATAACTATTAGATGTATTAAATGTTTTGTATTCCTGGTTCTCATCACCACTACTGCGAGCAATTCTGTCAGTTTGTCTAGTTTGTCACATCAAACTATTCTGTCTTTTATTAATTGTGCTGATTTTTTAAAATCATGATTATTTCTATAGAACAGCTACTTGAATATTATGCAGCAACCAAGATTTGAATCTGTCAGCTGCATTTTTGGTACAAATGTCAAGTAATGAAATAAAACTAAAGCCATGCGTGGAATACTATGAATTAAAGTAGTCAAACAGGTAGCACATTTTCACTGGAATAAGATTCTCTATAGGTTATCTCATCTCAACACTTTCACTGCTGTTATACAAACTTTACAGGGAAGCACCCACCTTCTGCATCCTGAGGCGAGCTGGAAGCTGCAACTAATAGAACTCCTATGCCTATTCCAAGCCATTTCAAGACCCACAACCACTGGCACATCTTCCTCAAGTGTTACTGCATGCCCACCTACAAAAAGAAAAATAATAATTATTCTCCTAGCTGATGAAAAAGACTGTCAAATCTTCTGAAATAATCAGTATTGATTTGGTGGAAACATGTTACATGTTTTATACTAAACATTATATATATTTCTCCTATAGTTCTCTCACATAACATTGGTGAAAAACTTCTATACACATTTTTTCCCACAAAATTTATCTTTCACATTTGTTAAACAACCTTCAGAAAAAATTAACATTACCATCTTTAGATAGAAATTAAAGAATTTAATATCTATGATTTGATTATACTAATGAGACTGATCATGATAATGAGACAACAAATAATAAGATAAATTAATAATGTGCTGTGGTTGTATGGTTGATCATCAAGTTTTTATCTGTTTAATACTGCTACTTAAATGAAGGAATACAAAGCTAAAACAATTACATGAGATTCATATCACTATCTTGCCTATTGCCACAACAAACCTCATGATCCACAGAATACTGATCAGCACTGGCCCTATGATCAGCATTTATATCAGCATATCTCTAACAAATATCCCACGATAAATCTAAAAATTACGATTTCACAATTAGTAGCATTTACACAACTGGCTATCATAAGCATTACCATGTGTGCAGTTGTTAATAGCTATTATCTAGGGCTGGGCACTATGTGATAAATTGTCAGATTATGTCCCTCTGACAATTTTCCTACTTCTCAGCATAAATGTTCGCTAATTCTGAAACTGTGCATTTCATTATAAAGAATATTTAATTAGTTCTGGTTAATTGAGTTTAATAAAGTATGTGAAAAACTGAATACAAAGTATTGTACTCATAGTTTCAGATGTTTTATTCTACATTTGTACACTTTTTAGTCTCTTGACTCTGAACATGTGACTGCTTCAACTGCTTCAGTCAAACGCTCAGTATTTAACAGTCAAATTAGACAGAATTTCCACAGGAAAATACAAAGTGTGATTGCATGGTTGCTATAAAACCAGTGTCTGGAGACACCCAAACACTGGTTTTATGGCAAAAAAACAGTTTGCATTAAAAAAATCTGCTTTCAGCATCTTCATTTAGCGCACTGTGTTTTACCGCTGAAGCATGGAGAGGGCATTAACTTACTGTATACTACAAAGCCATTTATGATAAAGAATGGCTAAAACAGGTGGGAAAAGCATACATAGACACATTCACAGGCTGATTTTTAATTATGCCACAACAAACGGTTACACACCGTTTAACTGACCTAAGCTTTTGTGTCTTGAAGTCTGTTAATGAGTTTGCTGTGTGTTTAGCATTGCAAGACTGATTACACTGAATACACTACATATACACTACACTGAATACACTACACAATACACCGGATATTATTATTGGGGCAATATACTGGGGCAGCTGGTAGCCTAGTGGTTAGGGCGATTGCCCTGAAATCAGGAAGTCGTGGGTTTGATTGCCTAGACTGCTAAACACTTGCTGAAGAATTTAATATCTATGGCTGCCCGTTCCTGGCTGCCCGCTGCTTCACTTGGTGAATGGGTTAAATGCAGAGGAAGAATTTTGTGCTGTTCACACTGTGTGCTGTGGTGTGTTCATGTATGACAGAATTTTCACTTCACTTTAAAGAATGTTTTAGCATTTGAATTTTGCCAAAATTCCAAACCAGATCAGATGAGAAGCGGCACAAAACTCCAGCTACAAGAAGAATGCAGGGGGTCGTCAGGTAACAACAGTCTTGACATATGACATTTCGAGTTTATGATACTCACTCCCAAAAATCTTTAAAAGTGTTTCAGCATATGCTGTTAGCTGTGAACTTATGGACTATGTGGATAAACTAGTTTGGTTGCATGCTGTGAAAGAATACGTAGAATATACAGAATATGCTCTAACTTGGCATATGCATGAGGGAGTGGGTGTCCCAGTATGCGGGTTACAGCACTGTCATAGGAACGGATCTGTGTTGTAATTCGAGGACCCCTTTTAGTAATAAGATGCATTTCCAGGAGAAAATGCTACATTGTTAATCTGTGGTTACGATAAAACCAGGAGACACCCCAACTTTGGTTTTGGGGGCAAAAAAAGTTTTATGCACACCATGGATTCAAACTGGCGATCTGATTCATCGGCCAGTGCTGTACTGCTGTAGCATTGTGGGGTGTGACCTTGCTGGCTCTTACCAACCAATTACGGGTAAGGATGGCTGAATACACAGCCGCACAATAAACAGTGACACACATCCTTTTTATAACTGGCCTTAGCTTTAGTGTCTTAAAGTCTGTTTATGAGACTGCAGTGTGTTTTTCAGCCTCCATAGCCATGACATCACCGATTCTTTCTCAGACACACATTTTAAAGGTAACTCAACCATTCTCTCTACCCATACATTACAGAACCAACCATTACAGATCAACCACAAAAATTATTTTTTTAAATGACTCAGCCCGGATCAACCGAATACAAAGTTACATACAAGCACACCGCAGGGGATATTAACAGATGTTTTGACATTGGAACCATGCCCATATTTCAAAAAACTGTAGGAGGAGAAGAGGTGCCAAATTCAGCTACAAGAATAATTAAAATAAAAAACTTTTAATAATAATACTAGAAAGAAAATTCCTGAAGAAATTTTTAAATGGGCCTGCCGCCAAGAAACAACCTAGAAACTCCATACCAACCATTTCCTACACCGTAGCAACTGCCTAGAAACTGCCTACCTCAGCAACCACCTTAAAGACCATAGCAACCACCAAGAAACTTTATAGCAACCACCTCCTACACCAAACAACTGACAAGAAATTACTTGGCAACCTCCTACACCATAGCAACCACTTTTTATACCATAGCAACCACACAGAAACTCAATAGCAACCACGTCCTACACCACAGCAACTGCCTAGAAACTACTTAGCAACCACCTCCTATACAACAGCAAGCACCTAGCAACATCCTAGCAACCACCTTGTATGCCATAGCAACAGTCTAGAAACTCCATAGCAACCACCTCCTACACCACAGCAACTGCCTAAAACTATTTAGCAACAGCCTAGAAACTACTTAGTAACAACTTCCTACATCATAGTAAACACCTGTTATACCATAGCACCCACCCAGAAACTCCATGGTAACAACCTCTTACACCATAGCAGCTGCCTTTCATACCATAGCAACCACCCAGAAACTCCACAGCAACCATCTCCTCCACCACAGCAACTGCCAAGAAACTACTTAGCAACCACCTCCTATACCACAGCAAGCACCTAGCAAAACCTTGTATACCATAGTAACTACCTAGAGACAAGCCTCCAACAATTACTGGCAATAGAGATGATAAAAGGTTGATGAAAGACAAGTAAAAGAGGAGTGTGGGTCATCCCTGATATCATGTATGTGATGGGTGAGTTGCCCTGAGGTGCCATGTGAAGCTTTGTCAATGTATGGTGAGCAGAACTCCATTCATTTAAATGTCAACAGAAATGTAATGAAAGTATACTGAGGAAAAAGGAATGAATAAAAGAAAGGAAAAGATGAGTGGAGGGCATGGATGAGGGGATGAATATATGTGGGGACGTGGCCTGAGGTCTCATATGAAGTTTCATATGGTTTGGTCACCATTCATTTTGGGGTGAAAAATGAATGGAAGTGAATGGGGAAAAAAAGGATGAGCGAAAGACAAGGAAAAGATGAGTGCTGGTAATAACCGACCGCTTTTGAGTGTCGGGGAAGTTTCACATGAAGCTTGGTGTGTTTCAGATGAAGCTTATCCGAGCAGGCCGATCTGAAAGTTGAGCCGTATTAATTCCCAGTGGCATCTTTATTGGCAAGTAGCGTCGCCACGGTAACAGAAAACGGCAACAAAAGTTATACCACACCTGGCACTGATGAGCCGAACTTTTTGATATATAGGTTGCTCGGGTGAGCGCCACAGTTTGGGCCATATTAAGTGTGACGGAGGAATAATAAATAAACTAGAAAAGATTAAATTCCTGAAGAAATTTTAAAAGGGCCTGCCGCCAAGAAACTACCTAGAGATTCCATACCAACCATCTCCTACGTAACATTAGCAGTAGCCTAGCATTAACCTAGCATTAGCATTAATATTAGCCTAACATTAGTGTAGCGTTAGCATAGCATTAACATATAATTAGCCAAGCATTAACATTAGCATAGCATTAACATTAACAGAACATTAGCATAGCATTAGCATTAACATTAACATAGCATAGCGATACCATAGCATTAACACAGCATTACTATTAACATTAATGTTAGTATAGCATTAGCATTAATATTACCATAGTGCTAGTATTAGCATAGCATTAGCAGTAGCATAATATTAACATTAGCCTAGCATTAACATTACCATAATATAAGCATTAACATATCTTTAGCATAGATAGATAACGCTTGCATTAGCATTAACATAGCTTTAACATGCTAACACTAGTATAGCGCTAGCATTACCACTAGCATAGCATTAACATCAGCATACCCCCAGACAGCGATCCAACCTCCTCCTACTCCATCATATCCAAAAATGGCTTTACCTGATAAGTGGGATGTGATCGGTGTGAAGTGCGATGTGTTTCTCACCAACCTCTCTTTCCTTTTCAAGTTTCAGTCACAGTCCTACCCCTCGGATCGGAGCCGCATCACACTCCTCACCTCCCTTATCACTGGGCAGGCAGCTGAGTGGGCTACCGCGGTCTTGAGATCGGGAAGTGAAATTGCCTACTCCTACCTTGGCTTCACCAAGCAACTAAAGGCCGCGTTCCAACATCCTGAGAGCGAGGTGGTGGTGGATTTGAAACATTATCATCTCAGACAAGGAAATCGCCCCGTTTCCAAGTACATGTCTGAGTTTAGGACCCTCGCAGTCCAAACTAAATGGAGCGACGCTGCTCTCCGCACTGCATATTACTAAGGGCTGTCGTCACGTCTGAGGACTGAGTTGGTGGGACGTGAACTTCCAGATATCCACTAAGGTATGATAGAGCTGTGCCTCCGGCTTGATCTCCGGCTCGCCTCCCTTCCCAAACTGGCTCCCCGGACCCGGCTCTTCAAATCCGGCCCGTCGACTTCCTCCGCCTACCGAGCTGCACCACCACCACTTCCTACTGCCTCAGAGGCCCACTCCAGAGCCGGGGAACCCATGCAGATAGGACGCACCTCCCTGAATGTGGCGCAGAGAGAACAATGCTACCGCGAAGGCCTGTGCGCCTACTGCACCTCCCCCGATCACCACCATGCCATCTGCCCTCTCCACCCAGGAAATGGCCAGACCAGGTGAAGAGGGGGAGGAACTCACCTGGTCCGCTGGTAGCCACATCCTGCCTTCCAACCGTTTCCCGACTCACCATCCAGGTAAGTCTCCAACTGAGCCACCAACAGATCACGGCCACTGCCTTCGCTGATTCTGGGGAGGCTGGTAATTTCATCGATCAGGCTTTTGCTGCTCAGTTGGGGATAAAATCTGAGGTGTTATCTCAGCCCGTTAAAATCACCGCCATTGACGGTCGTCCCCTAGCCACCAGTCCATCACTCACCACACCAGACCTATCACCATCTCCCACAAAGGCCACACTGAAGTCATTCAGTTTCTCCTCACTCACCTCTTCTCACCTCCCATCATCCTGGGACACCCTTGGCTACTCCAGCACGACCCGATCATCTCCTGGACCTGTCACAAGATTCTCCAGTGGGGACCGACCTGTCAGGTGCTGTGTCTCCAGGCAAGGGCTGAGACGTGCTCAGGGGAGTCCGAGGCCCTCGATGTTAACCTGGAGTCCATTCCCGTCCAGTATCGCGACCTGGCTGGAGTGTTCAGCAAGAAAAAAGCCACCCAACTTCCTCCTCATTGCCCATACGACCTGGCCATCGACCTCCAACCAGGCATGGTACCACCCCGCGGCCGTCTCTACTCTCTCTCAGCAGGGGAACAGAAAGCGATGGACAAATACATCTCGGAGGGTCTTCGTCAGGGCACCCTTAGACCCTCCAGTTCCCCTGCAGCTGTGGGGTTCTTCTGCGTCAAGAAAAAAGACGGGGGACTCTGCCCCTGTGTCGAACTATCGGGGGCTCAACAACATCACCATTAAAAATCGGCACCCACTTCCACTGACCAACACCGCCCTGGACGCCCTCTCTGGTGCCACCATATTCTCCAAACTGGACCGCTGGAGTGCATACAACCTGGTCCGCATCAGAGAGGGTGATGAGTGGAAGACGGCGTGCATAACCCCCACCGGCCACTACGAGACCTTGGTAATGCAGTTTGGTTTATGTAATAGTCCGGCTGCATTTCAAACCTTCATCAACGACATCCTCCGAGACTTCCAGGGCAAATGGTGTTTTGCATACTTGGATGACATCCTCATTTACTCCCGCACAAAGGAGGAACACATCCAGCACATCAGAGCGGTCCCGAAGAGGTTGCTGCCCCATCAGTTGTTCTGTAAGTTGGAGAAATATGCCTTTCACCAGCACACCACCACATTCCTCAGCTTCATAATATCCTCTCAGGGTGTGGCCATGGATCCCCAGAAGCTGGAGGCTGTGCGTTCTTCAGACCCCACAGGCAGACCCCACGCCTGTCCTGCCTCCACAACTCCTGGCTCCTCTCCGGTGGGGGTTGGAAGACAGAGTCTATCAGGCGCACACCTTGGACCCACCACCTGATAACACACCGGCTGGCTGGCTCTTCGTTCCACGTGACATCTGGCAAGAGGTCCTCCAGTGGGGTCACTCCTCTGCTCTGGCTGGCCACCCTGGAACTGCCAGAACCTTATCCATGCTCCAAAGAGCCTTCTGGTGGCCTACTATGGCCTCAGATACCAAAGAGTTTGTCCAGGCCTGTGAGGTCTGTGCCTGCGCCAAGGCATCCAATTCACCTGCTCCTGGCCCCCTGCAACCCTTGCCTGTACCACACCGACCTTGGACCCACATTGCTCTAGACTTCGTTACGGGTCTTCCGGAGTCTCTGGGGAAGGACACCATCCTCACCATCACTGACCGTTTTTCCAAGGCTGTGCACCTGGTGGCTCTAACCGGACTCCCCATGGCTAAGACCACCGCTGAACCGATCATCGCGCACGTAGTCTGATTGCATGGGTTCCCCAAGGACATCGTCTCGGACAGAGGGCCCCAAGTTCTGGCAGGCCTTCTGCCATCTGATCAATGTCTCCACCAGCCTCTCATCAGGATACCATCCTCAGACGAATGGTCAGACTGAGCTGGCCAACCAACAGCTGGAGCGCTTACTCTGCTGCTTCGTGGCGGATCGACAGCACTCCTGGGCAAGCTACCTCATTTTGGCGGAACTCTATGTGGGTATCATCCTCCCATGTTTGACCATCAGGAACTGGAAGTCGATGTACCCTCTGCCCAACAGTTGGTCCGCAGGTGCTGGCAGGTTTGAAACAGTGCCAGAGAGTCCATCCTCTCAACAACATCACCACTGGCACCCTCCGGGATGCTTGTTCCACGTTAGTGACTACCTCTCCACCCGGCACATCATGCTCCACGCTGAATCTAAGAAGCTCTCACCCTGCTTCATTGGCCCCTTCAAGATCACCAAGCGGATCAACCCTGTCACCTTCTGGCTCCAGCTGCTCGCCTCTCTCCGCATCCACCCAGTTTTCCACATGTCTCAACTAAAACCTGTTTTCTTCTCCCCTCTGTCTCCCCAGGCTCCTGCTCCTCCTCCGCCCCGGATCATTGACAATGGTCCTGCGTACACCGTCTAGCGGATCCTGTCACACACACCAGATCACATGACGTCAATTGGTCTCGGAAATGACTCACGTCTCGAGTACATAAACAGGAAGTATCAGTTCCTCTGCACACAGACATTGGAGTTCTTGCAATGTGTCACTCTCATATCTGATACCGTGAGTACTCTGACTCGGTTGAGTCTCTCTCTCTCTCTTACCTCTGTGTGTGTGTGTGTGAGAACACAGGTTCCTTTGGTGGGAATCTTAACTCCTGTGGAGTGTTCTCAGAGCAACCGTGTGATTTACCAGCTCCCTCATGTGTATCCGTGATCTGGCTCTTCTGTCACGTTACATCTGGGCAACTCGAAACTGTGTCTAACTCTGTGACATTTGTATTAACTGTTCTTTTGTTGTGTTTATACGATTTATTATTTAAGCTGTCCAAGCTGATGCTGTTTGTCCTGGTGCCAGGCCTGCTTGCCTGTCTATGTTTTTGGTCTTTACTTGGTGTCCTTGGTATGACAAAATGCTTTTCAAGTTTCATAACAGTGTTAATTTTTATACCGGTATACCTGCCATCACTTATAAAGACAATAGGGACGTGTTAAAGCATCTATGTAGCCACATCACTAAGCAGCAACTCTACTATGATGGCAGAAGAGAGTGTTTTACTGCCTTTGCTTAACTGACATGAAAAAACTTTTGAAAAACCACCTCTTTGTCATCTTGTGTAAATAACATCATAATTCAGAACACTACAAAACATGACATTAACTCACACCTCACTTTAAAGATAACAAGGCAAACAGAGGAAATGCTTATTTTTCTGGAAGTCATAGCCACCGTCGTGGCTTAAAGTCTCTGAATGACTACTCATAAAATAAAATGTCCAAGTATGGGAAATAGGGTCCATAGCAGCTTCTTATTTAAGCAGCACCCTTACAGGGAGCTACAACTTGAAAGGCATTTAATTTTTCTTTGCCATCAAGCATTCCTATCAAAAAGAAGGATCTCTGGCCCTTTTAATCCTGGATCTGAGTCAAACCTTGGAGCAACATGCCTTGCAGGGCTCTGTTTAAAACACTGGTGCTCGACCTCCATCAACTGGGGGATGAGTATCATAGGGGTGGATAATATGTCATTGTCATTTTTAGGGATGCACACTGATATAGGAATCCTATTAGATATTTGCATCAAACATATTTTAAAATGCAACTAATATTTCCAACCTATATTTGCTGATTTGTCCCATAAGAATAGAATGCTGTTCTCTTTTTGTAACAGTAACAAATGTTATATTTCTCCTCAGTGTTAATATGAACAGATTTATTGTTAGTTACTAGAGTTTTTAAACATTATGTATGACCATCAGCAGATGATGTATTAAATTGACATAGAAATATACTTTTTTAAGTGTAGTATGAGTGAGTGTGACTGAATATCTTAATACTTTTACAACACAGGATCACATGTATCAAAAAGGCAGATTTATTCCAAAGAAATCCCGTAAACAACCACTATACAGTAAGTGCCTAAAAAAACAGGAAACTGACTGGATGTTGAATCCATGTATGATTCGCTCATTTGTTTTTCCATTCAAAACCAAAAAAACGAAAACCAAAAACTAGTTTTTTTTCAATATTGGTTTTGAAAACCAAAATCAAAAAACAAACAACGAGCCATTTTCCAATTTCCCATTCTGCACTCAAATTCAAAATGGAACAAGCGCTCATATTCCATTTTTCCATTCCATTTTGGCTTTTCCCGGAAGTGACTGTTACAAGTGGTTGATCACATATATACCATGGCGGGACAAATGGAGGGCTCTGAAAATCTAAATTATACCTTTAAAATTACGTGGCTCACCAGTCTATTGAAATCACCAGTCTATTGAAATCAACATTCCTTATGGAATACCTTTCCAACATATTTCTTTGACCAGATTACTATTTATATTAAGATGTGACTATTATGTTGATAAATTACCTGTAAAATTAGCAAAATTCCATAGACAAGCACTGCTTGCTTGGAAAATGTTCTATAAACATAATTTTTTGTAATGTAAATCACTATATATTTGGAACAACAGGAACATTACGTGTAAAAATAGTCACTCTTCCTTAATAACTGGTTTTACAATGGTGTACTTTTAGTTAAACAGTTGTTTAATCCTAAAGGGAAACCCTTAAGTTATGAATAATTTATTGCTAGAGCTGATTTTCCTGTAACTTTGAAGGATTATGCCATGGTCTTTGGGGCCTTGCCAGAAGGGATTTTTCAGGTACTCTGGAACTCAAATGAAGTTCTTCATTTTCCAATAAATCCAAGTGACAACCAAATGTACTTTTTAAATTGTTGAAAGTATCTGTGCCAATAAACATATAAGAAATATTATTAGAGGGGTTAGCATTTCCCCTGCAAGATGTCACTGAATAGCTTTTGTATGGTGAAGTAAACTGGAATAATATGGACTCACTCTGAAAAATATTTTATAAGTAATAAAGTTAAGGAAGTTTCTTTCAAGATACTGTATAGAATATATCCTGTGCTACAGAGGTTCAATTTGGATATTATTTATCTCAGTGATTTCTGTAAACTGTCATATGAATCAATCCCTCATCATTTTTTGAGTGTATATATACCAGAATTTTCTGGTCTGATTTGGAGCGGTGATTCTTAGGAAAGTGTTATGGACTCCCAGTGAAAATAAAAGAGACATTTTTCTTGGCTTTACAGATGAAGACCTGGACATCGACTTAAAACTATAAAACTCACCTCACGATTCTGCTTGGGAAATACCACATTCATAAAAAGAAATGGGCCAGATCCAAACCTAATTTTGTTCACTCCCGGAAAGAACTACCAGAATCTGGAAACACGGTTGAATTTGTGAAGAGCAAAAAAGAACTAAAAACCCACAAAGTGTTTCTCAAATATGGTATTTGTATTAATTGTACTTTTTTCACCTAATTTTTGCTTTATTTTTTTTTTTTTTCCACTATTTGTGATTTCCTCTGGCATAAGTGAAATATGTTAATTGATCAAATTTATCACTAAAATGGAGAGAAAAAACGTTTCGACAGAAAATTTCCACCACACTACACCAGTCAGGTGTCCCCAGATGCTCAGAAATGTCGTTCAGAAGATTTTGTACAGAGCACCAGCTTCTGCGAAAAATGACACGTGTCAGATACAGAACTGGAAACTGCGATTATCTCATCAATCCATAGGGTAAGTTTTTGCATTTAAATAATAACAAACATATTTTGTCAATCACTATTTTATCCTCTGCATTTTTTTTTTTTTTTGCTTTTTTCGTGACAGTACAGTAACCTCCCACTTTTCACTTTTTTTACACTACTTGCTCCCAAGGAAAAACCAAAATAGAATATGAGTGCTTGTTTTACATTTTTTCCATTTTGGATTTGACTGCAAAATGGGAAATCAGAAAACGGCTTATTATTCATTTTTTGATTTTGGTTTTCAAAACCGATACTGAAAAAAAAAACTAATTTTTTTTGGTTTTCGAATGAATGAATCATACACAGATTATGTTGGCTCATTTATTTTTAGCAATTGATTTTTCTCCTGTTTCTTTTTTTTCTTTATGCAAAAGTCTTCCTGACTGGGATAGCGCGGCCACATCCAGATGCCTTCCTGACCGTTCTGCTCGGACTGTGCTCTATTATAGTTTTTTATGTATATCTCGTTTTGCTTCATGCTCCGAATTCAGACGATTTAATAGTTTATGACAGTATAACACTTCTCAACGTCAGAAAGAACCTCGCACAAGTAATTTCGGACACTTTTAAACCAGACCCGTCATGGTCGACTGAGATACTGTGCAGCTCGGACAACAAATGACGCAATGCTCGCCCAGGGCGCAGACCAAAGAAACGCCAGGGGACACGCACTGGCGTCTGAAACAGACTGAGACAGCAAGCGCATCAAGCACCACTGCCTAGTATCCTGCTGGCTAATGTACAGTCACTGGAGAACAAGCTGGATGACCTGAGGGCCAGAGTTACTTTCCAACGAGACGTGAGGGATTGTAATATTCTGTGCTTCACAGAGTCGAACAAAACCAAAGGTGGAGGTGTGTGTTTCACGGTGAACAGAAAGTGATGTGATGCCATTAGTGTTTCTACTATCTTCAGCGGATGCTTGCCTCACTTACAAAACCTGAGCATCGGACCACAGCGCCATTTTCCTCATCCCCCAGTATAAACAGGACATACGTAGAGAAGAGGTGGTCACGAGGGAGGTGAAACGCTGGTCTGCTCAATCAGAAGCTACGCTCGATGACGTAGACTGGGACATGTTCCAGTCATGCGCGAACGACATCAACGAGTTTACAGATGTAGCAGTTAGCTTCATTAGCACGCTAGCAGAGGAGATCATCCCCACAGTGAGAATCAAGATGTTCCTGAACCAGAAACCGTGGGTGGACAGATCGATCCGCACTGCCGTGAACGCCACGACCGCCACATACAATGCCTCCCAACCGGCGACATGAGTGCCTACAAAGAGGCGTCATACAGCGTCTGGCGCGTGGTGAGAGACGCCAAACGTCGGTACCAGGAGCGTCTGGAGTCACATGAAGCATGTGGCATGGACTGCGCACTATCACAGACTACAAAGCCAAGGACACCGCAATGATCAACACTGACTCTGCATTCGCCAACGAGCTGAACGAGTTCTTCGCCCATTTCGAGGTTTGCCAGGCGGCTAGTGCTAACTACAGCCTGACAACGGAGGACGGTGATGTCATCAGCGAGGAATGAGTGATCAGCATCGCGGCGCATGAAGTACGAGCGAAGCTGAGAAGTGTGAACATCAGAAAAGCTGCTGGACCAGAAGGAATTACCGGCCGTCTGCTGCGCTGCTGTGTTGCTGTGCTGACCAGCTAGCAGGGGTGTTCACTTCAATCTTCAATGAGTCCCTGGCAAAGTCCGTGGTCCCCCAGTGCTTCAAAAGATCCATCATCGTCCCCGTGACCAAGAACAAAAAGCCCTTATGCCTGAACGACTATCGACCAGTTGCACTGACTTCAGAAGTAATAAGGTTTTTGAGAGGCTGCTCAAGAATATCAACTCCTCCTCCATCCCAAGCACCACAGACCCGCTCCAGTTCGCCTACCGACCCAACAGATCCACAGAGGACGCCATATCCCATGTCCTGCACACCACTCTCAACCAAGTGGACAAGAAACAGGGTAACTATGTGAGACTGCTGTTTGTAGACTACAGTTCAGCATTCAACACAATAGTGCCAGG
>JBBPCX010056594.1:0-14427 GCA_037974365.1 Hydrocynus forskahlii | reverse complement strand
AGAATGAATGGGCACAAATTCCCTCAGAAACTCCAAAATCTTGTGGAAAGCCTTCCAAGAAGAGTGGAAGCTGTTATTTATCTCTTATTTCTATTTATCCTATTTCCTACTTCTGTGTATGTTTCAGCATAAAGTGCCTCTGGCGGTGTTAGTCACCACAGCAATACTGAGATGACTTACTGTCTATGTTCTGTCTCTCTATTGCTCTGCTTCTTTCTCCTCTTCTTCATAGACAAACAGGGCAGAGAGCATGATATATTTTTTTGCTTATACCTGTAGTCATCGTGGGCGATAGAATCACGATCACAGTAATCTCCATGCCAGTTGTAGTCTTCCTCATAGCCATCAGTGAATGTGCGGCCTTCAGCATCGTCTTCATCACCTCGAGGCAGCATGGTAACCCTGGGGTGACAAAATAGATAGACGTGTAACTGCAAAGGCACTTTTACAACAGCATACTAGTCCAATGCTGTCTAACGCCTTCGGTCTGGTCTGTGTTCCTTCCTCGTCAGTGTTCAGTATTTTACAACAGAGTAAATTGCTTAGTTTTGGCTTCTAGTGACATATGAGGCAGCTGGATTAAATGAAAGAATAAGACAGCTGTTTCCAATGGACAGTGAAAAGGGAATGAAATTCTTAGTATTTTCTCCCTTATACAGTTTTCAAGTATTTAAGAGCCCGTATCCTACATTTCACATGCATTTTATTATTGTTTTCCCTGTAGTTCACTTATGAGACTGATGGAATTGGAATGCCCAAAAAAGTCAAAATCAATTTTAACATGACAATTTAGCTGTACTCTGACTGGCTGCCCTCCACGCAACTTCAGCGTGGATGAGTGTGGGCTGAATACATGCAAATGAGTTGGGTTTTGTGAAATCAGGAAATTTTAAATGGTGTGCTTTTTTTTTTTTTACATTTGTTTACATATACAGGCTCTTTGGACTGGGTAGTAAACAATACATTTTAAAGTAATGTAGGTTCAATGAAGTTGTGGCCTACACAGACACTCAACTGTCCTTGTTCATTCTGAGCACAATTCATCATGCCATTTAAAAACCGAAAATTAATATCATGTTTCAGCCTCCCCTCCCATACTCACCTGTCATTAAGAGGCCCTCAGAGACCCTCCCTGATAAAATGTATCATGCTGTAATATGCCGCAGGATGGAAGAAAAGTGTGGTGTGCTTTGTGCTGATTTTAAATAAGAGTTCAAATAAAATGGTCTTGTTTCACTGTAAAGCTGGTGACCTTCGCTCAACTGAGCAGACATGTGATAAGGAGGATTTTGGTTAGAGGTAATGCACTTTTTGACAAGACTAATGCTTTGGCCCACCCACCCCCACCTACACTCCCAAACTTGTAGAAAATAAAATTGTAAACACCTCATCAATACACAAATCTACACCTCCCCCAACAAAAATTTTAAGACACTCTCGGTCAAATTTTTTTTTAATAACAATCACCTTCCACCCATGCTTCTGCCCCCCCACCTTCATTTGAGCACATGCCCTTCTAAAGGTCAACACTGCAACCCTGCATTTTTTTCTTACTGCCTTGAACAGAAAGAGTGAGAGAAAGCATCTGTGAAAGAAAGTGTCTTATGACTTATATTACTGCAGGCTTGAGCAGAAAGAGGATTAGAGGGTGGCTGCAACCATTTGCACACATCCTGTAATTGTGTGTTTGTGTGTGTGTGTGTGTGTGTGTGTGTGTGTGTGTGCACTCAATTAGGCTACATTAAGTGTTCCATATATTAAACATTATGGCCTGCCCCATGCCCTCCCAGTGCCAGTCAGTTCCTTCCCCTTACTACAATCCCACAGCCCTGTTAGTGCTGCAATTACTTGCTCACTAATCTTCATACAGTAGTTGCCACTGGTGTGATTTCTTAAGTGATGCTAAAACCAACAATTTCGCTGCATAGTCTGAGGCTTTAGCCTGAGGCATCACTCTATTTGGAGTCATAACCCTTTCGTCTTCTTCCTCTTTTCAGTCTTTCACAACAGTTTCATTCTCAGAGTGGCAAAGCATCTCTTTGTGGTGGCAGTCGGGTTTCACCAAGCGCTGCTCAAAGGAACGGTTCAGCGGAATATCAGACGCACACAGCGTGCGCAATGTGAGCACAACACGTATCCACCTTGTACCTGAATTTTACATTTGAAGTACTGAGATTATAGTCACGCCCACAATCTCCTGTGATCTCCAGAACGTAGCACAAGTCAGCGACAAGTTTGAGATAATAAAGAAAATGATGTGAAGTTATTTTTCATTAAAAACATTCCACATGGGGATCATTTGAGTGTTTGAGACTTGTCTAACATGCTTTAAAGGCCGCTGTGTTTAAAGGAGGTCCTTCAGCAGCATGTCTTTTGAGACCCTAATACAAACTCAAGTGATGTAGGATGCAACACCAGCCACCACTCAGACTTCAACAAATTACATGCAATCCTTCAATATTTTGTGCATCCCTCCATCAAATGTATATGCATGAGGGAGAGAAGTGCATTATACACTTTACAATGCCCATAAACTGATTGTTTAGGCTCAGCTGACGGTATAAAAAGCTTAGTAGACTTTGTATATCTAACATTTTTCTCTGGATTTCTAGGTGAGGAGGCAGATGAGACACATGATATCAATGCTTAATATGATTTTATCCCACCTGCTGGTGCACAGTGATGTAATCAAAACGGGCAATAAAAGGCAAAATTCATGACGTTTTGGGAACATTATGAGAAACATTCTGTACCATAAGGTTCAATGGCTTTTTCTGTTTCAAAAACATAGCAAACTTTGAAGGGTCAAGGCATGTGTGCCTTTGAGGTCCATCCAGTGAATTGGTCTCAGCAGCACAACAAGCTACAATGCCCTGTGCGTCACAAAAAAAATATCCCCTGGTTATCTGGCAAGACCTATATAGTCATGTTACAGAGTGAAGAGCTCATTTATTAAAGCAGGTCGCCCGGTGGCTGAATGACTTTACACTCATCTCTGACTGTCTCTGATGTCCCGAGGACTCATAACAACAATATTAATATATTATTGAGCGCACTCAGCATGTAACTCAAAGCTACACTGCAAGCCTGCAGTGGTCAAAGACACAACAGATTCTGAGCAAAGAACCAAATCATGCCTCTGGCTTTATTATGATTTGCAAGTAGGCACTGTTGTGTTGCATTAGACAGATGCCCACCACTGATGCCCATTTTTCAGCTCAAACAACTCAATACAGCTTTGTATACGTGCAGTCAAATTATTTAAATAGCTGGTGTTAACCAGGGCTCTTCAAGCAGGCCTCTCCAAGCAGTTATTTTTTTCATTAAAAAAATGTCATCATGTCATATGATTCACGTATTAATAATATAATATAACATAATATGACATTGTTGTAGTAGTGGTAGTAGTAATAATACGATAAATAAGCGAATGAATAAACAAATCAATAGATAAATACATAAAGAAATAATAATTCACACTTCATGTCATATCGTATTTTATTATAGTATAAATTCTATTATATTATGACATTAAAACGACTGTAACATTACAGCACTGTAAAAAATGTTCTACTGCTCTACTACTGCTGTGCTGAAGGGAGGAACGAGAGGCAGAGAGGATGGAGGGATGAGAGAGAGAAGATGCGCTTGGCTGGGTGAAGGATGTACTGTTATTAAGTCGGTGTCCCAGGGTTACCGCCGTGATGTACGGCTGCCGTGGCTTCTGCAGGGCCATGCTACGGCATTTACAGAGGGCCATTTTTTATCTTCAAAGCAGCAAGTTCTGTGGTCCTCCGAGAGGGGATTTACTTTCCGATGCAGCAAAGGGTGAAGAAAAGCGTTTAAAGTGGGATGTCAGTGTGTGTACGTGTTATAAAATTTCAGCGGCCTCACTGGCCACTTTATTGGAAACATCTCCCTCGTGCTTCCATTCAAGGCTCACTTTGTGAGCTCCACCAATGGGACCAGTATACAAGAGTAAAATTTCACATGGTAGCCCATCTGCTGATTCAGTTTGTCAACCAGCCTCGATGACATTACCAGATATATTTGAGCACTAGGCCACTCTCAACACAAATGTAATACATAAATAGCAGTGGTGGGATCATGCGTGTGGTTCTGGCACGGTGGGTTTTAATTCATAAAGCTCATCCAAAAATATAAGATAAGATAAGATAAACCTCACACACTCTGCTCTTAACATCACTATTGATGCAGTAGCAAAACATGTAAGAGTGTTGTGTAGGTTAACATTTCCAAGGGATAGATAAATTAGTTATATGTATCATGGTAAAACTTTCTCCAAACATGTTTTTGTTTGGAATTTTGAATCAAGAGCGGTCAATAGTGAATAAAACAGTATTGACATGCACATTTTTCACACACTCCTACATATAAATACAGCAGCAGGAATTGACAAACAATAATAATACACCAAGAATCCAGCCAAGAGCAGCTCTGTGATCAGAAAGTGACCACTAATTCAGGGCTAGAGAAGAACTACTAGAAACAGATGGGCTGTAGACCAGTACAGTACAGCTACAGTGAAGATGTTCCTAATAAAAAGCCAGCAAGTGTAACATACGCATTTATGGATGGCAGCTTTCTAAGAGTGAATCAGGCCTTTCAGTACTGGTTATCCTCCTTATTAGTCAAGCTCGTAAAGTCCCAGAAGGGGGGTGTGGGGGTGGGGTTATGTGTGTGTGTGTGTGTGTTACTGCAGTAATGTGATACTATAAGAGCAGCACTGTGCTCTGAAGAGCAAACCACAGCACTGGGCTAAAGATCAATCGGAACCACAATTCAGTAAGACCTGAAAATGATTCATGATTGCTCCCTGTTTGTCTGTTTGTGTGTGTGTGTGCGTGTGTGTGTGTGTGTGTTTGTCACTCACGGTGGTCGTGGTTGAGATCCCTCTCTGGTTATGACGCCTTCTTTCTCCATCAGCATCTGCCGAAACGTTCCAACCTTCTGTCTGATCTCTTCTTCTGAGTATCTACACATAGAACACACATACACACATTAATTTAATAATGTCACAAATACACACACTTTATATGTGTGTTTTTTGATCAGCTAATGCCAGGGTTACAAGAATCTAGCTGCATCTGCAATAAAGTGTTGACATTTACAAGTAACTTGTAAATGACAGAAGCAAATAGCCTGCTCTCATATGATGAGACCACTAATGTGCACGGCTGGTACAAATAGAGTTCAGCCGAGTCTGAGTGGAGTGTCTAGATAACAGCGAAGATACAGACATACATCTCTGAAAATTTGTTTAGCGACATATCTTCATCATCATTTCAGCTGGTTTACTGAATGAAGAGCCAAGTTCCTATCCAAGTGGGTAAATGTGTGCTCTAAGTTCACTGCCAGAGTGTTGCTGAACCCTCCATGAAAATGGATAAACAGGTTCCATTTTAGGTCGACTCAAAAATTTTAGCTTCATAAATTCCATTGCAAGCACGATAACTTCAGTAGGCGAGTTACTTAGTAAGTTATTTCAATGATTTATACCAAATTTGTATTGGAATCAAAAGGGGATCGAACTCCCAATGATGAGTTGGTTGCTCTGAGCCCCTGTTTAAATAAAACTACTGAAATCAGTTTCTTTGGTTTGTTTTCCTGGTTATTGGTTATTACTAGTTACAGTTATTACTAGTTACAGTCATTCATGGCTCAGAGTTCAAGAGAGCATAACTAGCCTTGCTACAGTTTCGCCTTTCCTCTAATTCCTCCCTCTCTTCAGTGTGATGCTAGCTAGTGTGGGCATCTCTAAACTGATACAACATAACTGGCGTTTAGTGTTCTCCTCCAAGCGTGTTGAGCTGCCCACTGATGCATTAACAGCACTTTGATAAAATTCAGTGCCGCCTAATGTGACTCGGAGGACGCACATGCTAGCCTATACCCCAGCTCAGTAGCAATATGTTATGGGGGAAACCAGGCAAGTGGTTGCAGTGACCACTGACTAAAACGGGTGAGAAAAAAAAGAGCAGCATCAGTAAGAAACAAAAAAGTGGTGTCAGACAGAAAAGACTCGTATTGGCAGGACAAGGTCATACACATTGATACAAACACACCACATTAACCTTGTCCATACAGTCCCCTACTGAATAACACGTCATGCTACACGCATCAGAAATCATGACAGTGAGTCAAATAACATGACACACATGTAGAGCATGGAGGGCGCTAACTGAGACATTGCGCAACAGAGAACAGTCACAGGGAGAGTGTGTAAGTGAGTGTGTCGAACGACAAAGATCATTCCTCTGCTCCCAGTCTGATCCATAATAGACAGAGACAGTACAGAACTGCAGGAGCACTCTGCTCTCCATCAATCTCACACGGCTGCTAATTCAAAACAGCAGCCATTTATAATATCACAAGCATTATGGAACAGCACACTAATTGCAAGGAACGCACCAGATGATGAAAATCCCATTTAGTCATAAATGAAACACCTTTGAAGTGTATCTTCATGTCTTCCGCAGCTGGAATCATGTCAATCAAGTGCACTTGTCTTTTAACATTGACTGTGAACAGTCGCTCATTAGTACTGTGCATACAGACTGGCCACTTTATCAGAACTACCAATTGATTCAAGACTGTAGCCCATCTGTCACCGTGTACAATTTGAGTGATCACAGAGACTTTTACTTTTTGAGTGGTGGGCTGCTCTCAGCCTTGCTGTGACTCTGAATATGGTAAAGACCCCAGCAGGTGCACCTGATAGACTTGATCTTGCACCACACACACTACCACACCACTACCATGTCAGCCTCACTGCTGTGCTGAGAACAGTCCACCACCCAAATTATATCTTGTCAGCAGTGATCCTGCGGTCAGAAACTGACCAGTGAGTGGGGCTCATCAACTGTACACCAGTAGATTTTGAGGTGCCCTGGTTTTTTAAATACCAAAGAATTCTAATGGAAAGCTAAAGTCGGTTAACGTCCAAAAGTCTTACAACTTGGGCATTAATGTGTCAACATGAAACCCAGCACTGATCTCAAAGAAAGCCACAACGACCACCTGTAAAGAACTAAAGAACCTAATGACTGCCATTCTAAGACAATTTCAGGCATAAATCTTTCCAGACACCATTACCTAATTATTATTTTACATTTAAAAAATCTACATTCAGATGATTACTTGCATGTGAATAAAGAAAGTTACATCAACACAATTCTGGCCAAAGCAACACACACACATTTTGATGTACTATATTTTGTATGCTATTTATCATATTATACTGTATGTGTACGTGTGTGTGTGTGTGTGTGTGTGTTAAAATACAAAGGACACATTTTGTGCTGGATTTTTTTTCCAGCCAAAAAAAACCCAGTATTGTGCATATCATCAGTCATGTTCTCTGTAATGAATATGCATTTTCACTCAGAAAATCAACAAAACATTGTAAATGTATGCTTGTATGTATAGCATTTTGTATGAATAGCAAACATTTTTCTATTTTTTGAGTCTATGTCTATATTTCTTCATATGTAATACATACTGGAGTGGCTCCATTTAAGTTATACAACCAGCATCCAGTTATAGTTCTCTGTCACTTTCTCTCCTCTTATATGAGCAGCCATTTTAAAACAAAGGCTTGGGCCTGTGTGGTTTAATCTGCTACTAAAGGAAGTGAATCAAAGGACAAAGTCAAAGTCATCCATTCAGGGATGCGGTTCACGCCTGCCCACACACCGGAAATCAGCTGTCAGCCATTACAGAAAGACAGAGTCAGGTCACTGTCTGATCTGAGACCAGACTGTGGCTGTGCCACATGGACAGGGCATGCCAGGGTCAGAACTGTGGGAAAAAAGTACAGAATCTATGGTCTAACATCAAAAACAAAGAGGGACTGAATCTCTGCCTCTCTCTCTCTTTCTCTCTCTCTCCAGACTGGACCTCAGATTCAAACAAAAACATTCATACAAATCAGAGGACTCTCCCAAGCCGCTCCATCTTTTTATGCTCTGCAGATCTCGAAAGGCACCTTGTAAGCAGCTGATGCTGCAATACATCACTGCTTCAGAGGTGTCAGAGCTGTTTGCTTTATCTTGTTAAAAGCGCTACAACATAAACAAGCCGTCAACAAAGTAACTGAAATTACTGGAGGACATGAATGTTGGAAGAAGAAGAACTGAAGGTACTGCAAACCTTCATTCATTCTATGGGAAAAATGAAAACAGCCCGAAGCAACAATGAGCATCCTTTGATAACAGCTAAGCTAGCCATCTTTCATTAAAAAAAACTAGCTAAACTAGCTAAAATACACACCTATAACACAGTTAGTGGTGACGGAACATCCGAAGAGCAAGTAGAAGACCCCCTCTGCATCATTAAATGGCTGGTTTACAAGAAATTGTCAATAGAAATCAAAACATTCACTCACAGTCACACTATACATACACTAATATGAAGTTTGTATTACGCCTGGAGTCTGCAGTTGCTAGTCAGGACTCAACCCAGGAGCACAATAAAAGTAAAGTAAGTAGCCCCTTATAGTCCTGCGTGAACACACCACAGCACACAGTGTGAAATTCTTTCTCTGCATTTAATCCATTCACCAAGAGTAGCAGGGGGCTGCCACCAATGAGGGGTGCCTGGGGAGCAGTGTGTGGGGACGGTACCATGCTCAAGGGTACCTCAGCGATGTCACTAGCAGTGTTGGGATTAGTACCCACAACCTTCTGATGGCGGGGCAACCCCTAACCACTAGGCCACCAACTACCACCAACACTGAGAGAGTGAAGGCTAGGACATGTTTCCACATGTGCACATGAAGTGCCACTATGCCTTAACACGCTTGGAGAAGAATGCTAAACGTTCATTCTTATACACCAGCTAACAGAGGCCTATACTGGCTAGCATCGCACTGAGTGACGGGGGACAGTCATCCTACCCACCCAGAGACAGCAAAGCCCATTATGCTATCATCACCCGGAATTGAACTCATGACCTCCCGATGACAAGCTACAATTTAAGTGTTAAGCTGAAACTCAGTGTGCTTCAATGCTGCTGACCGCCGCCTGTGCAATAATATATATATGGCAAATATTATTATTCATTTTGAAAGTTTTACATTCCCTTCACACTTCACTCTTGTGCAATATTATACATACTGCATGGTGCATTACTATTATTCCTTCTGGAAGGGTTACATCCCTTTCCCACTTTACTGTTACGCTGCTGCATGTCTACTTACTGTATTGTCTTGGATTTGCCTCACATTGCATCTATTAATTGTATTGTTTCTGTCATCCCTTACACTTTGTTCAGTGCTACTAACTGCCACCTGTGCAGTAATCATACTAATGATGCAATATTAGCCATTCTGGAAGGTTTACATAGCAGCCACACAACACTGTCACATTACATTACTGTTACATTGTTGCAGTGTATAGTTATTGCGGTGTTTGTATTGTTTGTATTGTCTCTGTCATAACTTGAACTTTGTTAAATGTTGCTTTATGTTGCACTGTGGTCCATGCAGAAACATCTCATCACACTAGGTAAGTGTTCACAGCTGTTGATGACAAAAAAGTAACCTTGAACCTTGAAAAGGATGATTGCATAGTTAAACAAACACCAAATATGCTGGAAGTCTTAAAACACTGAATATACTTAATTAAAACCTCCGCATGAATCCAATATATTACATCAACTGTTATAAATAACATCCACTGGTCTAAAAGCATGGTATCCCTCACTCTTTTCATGATATTATATCTCCTCCATGTTCTTGTTTATCCGCATTCTCTCACTACAGTACCTAGTGTGTTACAAAAGGGCATCTCACACCCATTAAGAATGTCTGTGGTGTCGACCAATCTTGACTGCTAGCCAAACCACTGAGCTAAAAAAGTACAGCCAAGCTAGCATTAGTGTAACCCCATGAGCAAAAGTAACCTTTAGGCCAATAAAGCAAAAACAGAAAAGCAGACAGAATCACTGAGGAATCCTAAATCAACATTTAATGACTGACAAATGTTAGGAATGCCAAGTACCAAGTGAAGCAACATTGTGTTGCACGTTTTTCAGTGCTTCTTTGATGGTTTTTCTTTTTTATTATCCTGTTTTTTTTTGTTTTGTTTTGTTTTGCCCCTCCTCCCCTATTGTTGGAGTAAAGCATGTAGCTGTTTGTATTTTGCTCTGGTTTGTGAAAGGACGATTTTTGCAGAACCTTGATCATAATGTAATGTGGGTGGGGGTGTATTTAAGTGAATAAATAAATAAACAAAAAAGGTAAAAGCAAAAAGTTGGACATGCAGTGTGTCAAATGTGTCGATACACTAAAATAACTACAACATACTTGATTCCAATATACATTCATTCTTTTTCATGTTCATTTGCTTAATAACTCCTTTCCACATCCACAACTCTTGACGTATTACTGATTAACTGATTTATTGTTTGTTTTTTTGTCTGTTTTGCTTACATTGTGCTGAAATTTCAGTTTGTTCCAATGTGTTTTTTACCCTTTTGGTCAGAAAAAACGGCCAAACATCAGAAAGTAGTTTTCCTCAGATGGTTACATATTTCATTTTGTCTGGATTGCCCCTTTAATTGCACTAATCGTTCATAATAGGGTGGTTTTAGCCTAGTGGGTAAAACTCTTGCTTATGAACCTGATGACCACAAAGCTGCTGGTTCAAACGCCCCCCTGCTTTCTACCACTGTGTCCTTAAGAAAGACACTTAACCCTCCAGGGGGACTGTCCCTGTAACTAATGATTGTAAGTCACTCTGGAAAAGGGCATCAGCCAAACTGCCCTTTATATTTTATTCATGCACCCATTTTCAGTAAAATAAATTTATCAAATTTTTCAGTGTACAAATGTTGGAACTGCAGATAACAATGGAACCCACCTCAAAGACACCATTGTCTTCTCTGTGGTCTACATAAATTATGAGAAAGGGAAAATGAAAAATATGCTGAACACTATTTTAGTCATTACATTCTGTATGTACTAAAAGAATAGACTGCGGTCCTGCCCTCCAAAGCAGTGAAAACACATCCTGTCATTATTAGCTTGTCACGTCCATCATTCTCTTCAGATGCAGCACCATAATTGCGACACACATCCAAGGGGGTGTGGAAGACCTGACTCAATCAACCTCCAACAGAAAGAAGTGACACACACTCTCATCCTCAGGTGAAATTTGCTCACACTTACTGATGAACACCCGCACGTACACACACAGGCTGATATTATTAGATCAGGCATTTATTAATCTTCTCTTCTGAACACTGTTATGCACTGTAAACACAAGCAGAGTTAAGAGGGAGAAGACAGTAATGATAGATGATAGATATTTATGTCAGATTCTCCTGAAATCAGAATCAGAAAACATTACTGATCCCAGTGAAAATTGCTCATGTTTGCACAGACACAGAGAGACACGGAGTTAAGATCAATATAAAATGTAACGTCTGAACAAATCCAATGAAACCAAGCAGAAAAAAATATTCATTTTTATACAGAAATGTTGGATATAAACACTATATTATATTATAGATAAGTAAAATTGTTAAAAAAGTACACATCCTCTGTCACACTTTTGCACTTCTTAGTGCATAATTAGTGTTTATTCGCGGACTTGAACATATTGTGACCTTTTTTCCCCAAACAAATAGACATTTAGCACTAAATTTGCCCCCAAAAAATGCAATACTGAAATGTCTTCGGCATAGAATATGTTACCTTAACTTTTGCATATGACTATTTAGCAAATGTATGGATAAAATTAGGGTGTGAATAAAATAACTGCTAGGATAATCAACACCTTCCCCTGGCCAGTAACAATATTAAATGTTGTTTTTAATAAATTATTTTAAAATGAATTAATTGGTTTATCATCTTATAGAGAAATTACTTATTGCACACTTTCATCTATTGCAATGATAGTAAGTAAATGTAATATTGGAATCATTGATAAAGGATTTAAGTGGGATGGTCTTGACACAGCAGTGTTTACCAGGATGAAGGATCACCACCGCATTAACAGGCACCTATTGACTACTGACTCTGAGCTAGAAACAGAGCACTAAACTACCCAATATAACTACAACCTGTATTATGATAAATACTGATAATAATAATAATCTGTTTAAATTTGTAATTATTGTTTTAATGAATCAGCCACCAAATATGTAACTAAAAATACATTAACATAATTGCAGTAATTATGCATATACAAATACATAGTATATAGTTTTGTCTAGTTTATATGACTAGAACTGTGCCATTATGGCACTGTTTTTTATTTGGAGAATAAAGCGGAAATAATGCACACATTCATGTGCCTGCTTTTTTAGTGCTGAGTGTAAAATCAAATATAATGGGTGGAGCTAATTTTGTACAAATAAATCTATGAAAAAATGGGAAAAGGGAGAACAGCTGGGAGCAGAAGCAGTAGGACAGACAGGAGGGAGCTGTCCATCGAGCTGCGGTGCTGAAACTGACACTGCGCCTCAATGCCCCACATCATTACCTAGACTGAAATTAAGCTGTTAAATAAGTTTTTCAGTGTTCATTGATTCATGTAACACTGTAACCCCACCCTCTCCCTCGACACATACACACACAGATACACACACACACACACACACACACACACACACACACAAATATAAAATATAAAGTCTAAATAAATGCAATAAAAAATCTGCACAATTAGTGTTTATTTGCTGACTTTAACTTATTGTGGTCTATGCAACATGGCACTTCTTAAACATTGTTTGCTTTTTTACAAAAAGTGTAACCCAGCAAACAAAGAGAAACTGTGCACTAAATATGCCAAAAAAATGCAATATTGAAATGTCTTCTGCACACACACACACACACACACACACACACACATTTCAGGAACTCATGCCCTCCTCCTTCAATTCTTTTATCTATCTTCCTCTCAAATTGTTGTAAAATAGAAGAAAAACTATTCCCCCAACTGCCCCCCCCTAAAGACAGAATGTTCTAAAAATGGTGCCCATAAACATGGCAGAGCCAGTTGCTTGCCAGGCCTTTGATATCATACAGGGGCATTTCCCGTTTGGTTTAGCATGCCTCCAGTAGGAAATGAGCTCACTGCAGCATGGCCTGGCTCACGTAGTGGACTGTCAAAGCCTCCTGTCACACCGTCTGCCCCTGCTATAATGCAATTTCCTAGCCCTGTGGCCATCTGTGAGCCTAGAGAGGGCAGGGGAGCGCTGATAATCACACAGTATTCATAAAAAAATATATAATACAAACACTGACCCTCTTGAACCAGGCATGATGGGGAGAGGGCTTTTTGTTCTATAGGCTTAAAGCAGCTTTTCAAAAATGCAGCTCCATCACATTAATGAGTCTGCCCAGAGCAACAGTGTAAGAAAAATGATATACTGATGGGAACTATAAGAACTGAGACTCCAAAGGAAAAACTCTTTTTAGAGCATAAAACTCAGGGTGAAGAATTGAAGCACTGAGAAGTTTTTTAAGAGCATGACTAAAACACTTCGAAATGACTCAGTGGCAAAAAGTCTCTTGCAGCAGGAAGAAGAACCGCTTTACCATTCTATTTCCAATTTTGCCATGCTTTTTTTTATCACTAAAGCAAATGACAAAAGTCAGAAGTACAGCATTTGTCAATACAGCATGTAATTCATTAGGCAAGCATGTAATTAATCATGCATTTATGTAACATAATGTAAATAGCATATCAAAATGATGATTATAACTTTGATAGGTAAAAAGACATTACAACTAATTTGGCCCCGAGCTGCTTTAATTTCAGCCCTTCAGATCAGATAGCGACGTCCCTTTGGAGATTTCACTTCCAGCCGGCCGTGGAGGATCAGAGTAATCAAGGGCAACCATCATGTGTTCATTGTTGCTGGTTATGAGGGAAGCATCCCAACAATACTGGGGTTTATCAGCCAGAAGACTTCTACTAGCAGCAGATGGCAGGTGTGTACGTGTGTGAGTGCTTGCGTGTGTGTGTGTGTGTGTGTGTGTGTGTGTTGGGGGGGAGGGGTAGTGTTATCTGTTCTTGCACAATAAGTCAAGAAAAGAAATACTAAGCTCGTTTGACATGATGAAAGTGTAGAAAGCTAAACTCACACATGCAAACAAGCACAAATTTGTCATTCTACACTAGTTGTAAAATAGTGGGCTTGAAAAATGCTATAATGCTAATCAGTATAGCATTTTATACTTCAGATCCGATGTCTGATTTTTTACTAGCAATACACACATAACACACATAAGGATTTTTCAGATTGAGTAGTGTGGTGCATGTCTGATTTTAAATACAGGAAGATGGGTGTATAACTGGAAGAGTTATACAGGAAGATAACTGTGTGTGTGTGTGTGTGTGTGTGTGTGTGTGTGTGTGTGTGTGTGTGTGTGTGTGTGTGTGTGTGCGTGTGTGT
>JBBPCX010056583.1:0-14428 GCA_037974365.1 Hydrocynus forskahlii | reverse complement strand
GACTGTCTGCACATGTGTGGTCATAAGGAAAAGTCTATGTTGTAAAGTCTGACAGCAGTTGGTAGGAAAGACCTGCAGAATTTATTGTCCCACATCGTGGGTGCCGCAGCCTGCCACTGAAGGAGCTGCTCTGTGCTGCTTGTATGAACTCTATGGGAATGTGAAATAGCACAGGTTGGGTCTTCCAGCTCTCCTGGGCTACGTCCAGCAATCCCTGCAGTCGACGGCCAAACAGCAGCTCAAAGTGGGTGAACCCGGTGGAGGCTTGGGGAGCTTTGCTAATTGCAAAAAAGACATATGGAAGTAGCATGTCTCAGTTCCTTCCCTCTTTATCTACTATTTTTAGCATGAGCTTTAGAATTTGATTGAACTTCTTCACCAAGCCGTCCATCTGAGGATGTTTTTAGATGTTGTATCTCCACCAAGCCGTCCGTACACTGATGTTCTTAGATGTTGCATCTGCAGCTGCCGGCACAGATCTGCCATCATTTTTGACATGAGAGGGGTTCCTTAGTTTGATAAAATAGTGGGAATGCCCACTATGCTGAATAGGAGGACCAGTTCTTTTGTGATGTTTCACAAGGTGGCTTTGCATAGGAACGGCCTCCAGATCATGAGTTGTGTTATCCACCACGAATAATAAGTACTTGTGGCCCCTGGAGGAAAACAGCAGAGGCCTAATGAGGTCCATCCCCACTCTCTCGAAGGGGACCTCAATTATTGACAAGGGTATAAGTGGTGCTGGGGCTAATTTCACTGGCAGGGTCTACTGGCACTGTGGACAACACTGGGAAAATTGGCGCACGTGGGCCAGCATTCCCGGCCAGTGAAAGTGGTTCTGCAGTTTCTCTAGTGTGTTGTGATACCCTAGGTGCCTCCTGAGAGGGTGACTGCGGCCCAGGTGCAGGATGGCATCAACCCTAGAATGAGGGCGGATGAGAAGGTTGGCCCATGGCGATCACAATGATAATAAAAAAGGGCTGTTTTTAACTAAGAATGTCACGGGCAGCTGAGGTGCAGGATTCAAAGATATGTCAAAGTTGGTCTGGAACTTACCTTCAGTCCCAACGTCAGCAATTTCATCCTCTTCCTGGGCTAATACAGCCACTTAGCAGGAAAGTGTTGGTGCGGGCCTCCTTCTTTCGCTCTGTCATTTTCCCCTCCTTTTCCCCCTTCTGTCTGTTGGGCGGAGAAGTCCAGTCAATCCCTCCCAACCAGAAGCAGCATCAGTAGCTCTGGAATCAGCTCCACCACAAGTGGCTACTCCCCACCTCAAACCCAAGTCATGGATGTCCCCTTGGACACAGGACAGCCGCTCGGCCACGCGGTAACACGGCTTTCAGGAGTGTCAGGAGTGAGTGGCGAGGGCCTGAATTCTCTCCCGGGTTAGGGTGTTTTTTCTACAACAGCTCCCAAGTGTGGCCAGTGCGCACTCAAGGGTAGCCACTATTTACTGGTGGTTCTAGGTGTGCCTTGCTTTCTTTGTACAGCTGTACTCACTGAAACAGATCCAGGACCACTCATTTGGCCACCTCATCGCTGTAAGACGATTGGTCTACAGCCCACGCCATGAAACCTTAGAAAGTTGAGGCCACCTCTCTCTTGTTGCAACCATTTTGAACATCACCAGATAGGCTTTGAAGTCGTCTTCAGCCGTTAGCTTTGTGAGAAGGCATTGGGCATCGAGATTAACTTAGCTGGGACCAGGAGTTCCTTGTCTCAGTGATAATTGGCTGTGTACAGGCCCTGCGTGATCTCCTGGCTAAACTGGGCCTGGCTTCCAGGAGGTGTTGTAGCAGAGCCTCTACTGTTGGGGTGCTGGTGGTGGAGGGTTGTGGTCCAAGGCTGGTGCCCACACTCTCCAGCAGTGTACTACCTTCTAGAACTGGGACCAGACACAGACACAGACAAGGGTGAGGTTTGGGTGAGATCACACAGTAGTGCTCTTTATTTAACAAAGTGCTGAGGAGCATGCTAATTGTGGATGATTCTTGCTGTTGGTGCAATGAAAGATGCTAAGAGGTGTACAGATGTGATGGAGGAGCTTGAGCCTGGAGGAGCAGTCCTTGGGGCACCTTACCCCAAACCCTACAAAGTGGTGCCTTTCCATAGGGCTCTGCCTTCTCATAAAGTGGTGCCCTTACATAGGGCTCTGCCTTCTCGGGCACAGATGCATCTAGATGGTGCAAGCCTCCCTCCTCCACATATATCTTGTCCAAAACATGGGTGCTGAAAGGGTGCGTTGCTGTCACTTGTCTTTTAGCGGTCATCCAGACAGGGCCCTTCAGCACCATGGACAGTGCTGGACGAGGAGCATTTGCTGCCTGCTGTCACAACCTATATATGACATAAACCTATATAAGAAAAAAAATCAATGAGATTACCAGCTCCCAATGTACAGTATTACCATAGTGTTGCTCTTGAATACCTACATTCTTCCAAAGTCTAGAACCACCCACAATCTGCCTTTGGCTAGATCGAGTGCACTATTTGTAAGTAGGAATTTGATGTTAGCAGGTTGAAACTAAATTAAACAGTAAAAGTAGATATCCAGGAGGGATGTTTTACTTCAGAGCAGACTAATATCATTCAATGTGCATTACAGAAATCTAATATAAAATAAAATAGAACAGAATAAAATAGAATAAGGTAATGGAGGAGATAAAATAAATAAAAGAATACATACAAGAAAATTGAAGTGCAAAAGAAGTTTAAATATTTAAAAGAAGGCAGAGGAGAATAGTGCAATTTTTAGAAGCTTTTTAGAGCAGGCTACCGTTGGTGCAGATGTAATACTGATGGGCTGTATGTTCCAGCAGCAAGTTGCATAATAAGGAGAGGAAATGAGGTAAATTCAACTACTAGTACCGGCCCATTTTATTAGCTGTTCCTAGCTGGGGATCTCACTGACCCACATCATCTATGCTCATCTACAGTAGTGTATTCTGTCAGGGTCAAAATCTAAAACCCACAAAGTTTCAAAAGCAGGCATATTTTCTAGCAAGCATTAAGCTATGTGCCATAGGGATAATGAGTCAATATTGTATTAGATACGATATACAATGAATGTCATTTGAAAATATTAATTTTGTTAGGTCTATTTAGAGATATTCTCAAGCGAGCTGCATAGTGACTAAATGTCATTTTAACATGTTTAACTTAGGCTCTTTCCACCACTAGCTGACCAGCTCCTGCAGATCTAAGAGACCTACCAGAAGTATATACTTCCAACATACAGTCTTATGCAAAAGTTTGGCCACCCCTCGATAAATAACATATTTGTCATTTTTTAATTGAAAAAATGTAAATACAGTCTCTCTAGAAAATGGAAAAAATTCAAAATTGATGCATAGTTACTTTTTGTGTCATAAATTGAACAAAGATAAAAAATAAAAACATTATTGTGACACTCTACAAAAGTTTGAGCACCCTACATAATCATTACTTAGTAACACCTCCTCTGGCAGATATCACAGCTTGCAAACACTTTTTATAGCTAGCTAAAAGTCTTTCAGTTCTTTTACTTGGGATTTTCTCCCATTCTTCCTTGCAAAAGGCTTCTAGTTCTGTAATATTCTTTGGTCGTCTTGCATGCACAGCTCTTTTAAGATCTATCCACAAATTTTCATTGATGTTTAAATCAGGGGACTGTGATGGCCATTACAAAACCTTCAGCTTGCATCTCTTGAGGTAGTCCATGGTGGATTTCGAGGTATGTTTAGGATCAGTGTCCTGTTGTCCTTATTTCCAAAATGCATCAGGCCTCTGTAGATGTTCTGTTGCATACTTCTGACATTGGATTTTATGATGGGGACGCAGGTAAGGTTTTCTTCTGCTGACTCTTCCATGAAGGTCTTGTCTGTGCAAGCATCGCTGCACAGTGGAACGGTGCACCACCACTAAATCTTCCTGCAGGTTTTTTTTGCAGTCAAATGGGGGTTTTGATTTGTCTTTCTGACCAGCATAGGAGCAGGTCTCTCAGAGAGTTTTCTTGGTCTTCCAGATCTCATCTTTACCTCCACAGTTCCCCACAACTGCCATCTCTTAATTACATTTCTCACTGTGGAAACTGCAAGCTGACAATGCTTTGCTATCTTCTTGTAGCCTTCTCCTGCATTGTGGCCATCAATAACTTTCATTTTCAGAGTCTTACACAGCTGCTTAGAGGAACCCATGGTTGTTGAGTGTCCACAAGTGTGTGCATAAGGTTTGAAGAGTCAGAGTATTTGTAAGGCTTTGAAATTGGCACCAGCTGACATTTACTAATGACAGCTGTTGCCATGCATCAGATCTAATGAGCTGATTAAGGTCTGAAACCTTGTAAAAAGAATCTGGGACTTTGGAACTCTTAGGGTGCCCAAACTTTTGCACAGTGCAATAATAATGCTTTTATTTTTTTTAATTTTGTTCAATTTATGGCATAAAAAGTAACTATGCATCAATGTTTGCTGAAAATATTGTGTATTTTTTTCATTTCCTAAAGAGACTGTGTTAACATCTTTTCAATTATAAAATCACCAAAAGCTGTTATTTATCAAGGGGTGGCCAAACTTTTGCATAAGACTGTATCAAAGATGACTTTAGGACCCAAACCATTGAGTGACCAGTGTAGCGTGGTGGATGAACATAAACGTGAGAGAGTAGGTAGACCACACCAGGTAGACCAGAGGAGAGTAGAAGTTCCCACCGGGAACTTGCGTTCTCACACACACACACACACACACACAGCCATTGAGTACGGAAGATTATGAGCACAAAGATTCAAATGGCTATTCATTTTGCAATTGGCAATTCAATATTCAACCAGAGCATGCACTTGTTAATTCAATATTCAATCAGGGCATGCAATTTGAATTTACATTTTGCAACTGGTAATTCAATGTGATGCAATCCTTAATTCATTTCAAAATATTTTGAATAATAAATAGAATAACAAGGCACTGAATTGCATTTCGTATTGCCATGGGTTTTTTTTTTTGCCTCTTTATTCAAATGCAAGAGCACCCCTGGCAATTACATTGCGTGTTGGGGAGAAAAACTCAATTGACAATTCCCAACTGGCAAACCGCTCATCAAGAAGGGCCTTCACTAACGCCGTCACGTCCTCATTCAGGGCCTCATCAGAATCCATTCGAGTGAGTGATTTATTCATTTAGAGCTGTGATTCTCAACGTGTGTTTTTTGCCGGTTGTCGGCACTTGCCTCATTTCTCTCAGAAGAATCACATGTTCTTCTGTTAGTACCTGTTAAATATCTGTCCATTTTTACCCTCTAAGGCTCTGACAGCAGTGAATGAAGTAAATACTTCATTTTGCCGTGAAAATGACTCGGATGTTAAACATTAGTTCTGTATGACTTTCCCCAAGGTCTCCTGAATCCCATCTGTCATGACTCTGATCCCCACACTTTAAGAATCACTGCTCTAAATGAACAAATCACTCAGCTGAATGGATTATGGTGAGGCCCTGAACAATGAAGTCGTTAGTGAAGGTCCACCTTGATGAGTAGTCTCACAGTTGGGAATTATCAATTGAGTTTTTCTCCCCAACATGCAATGTAATTGCTGGGGACGCTCTTGCATTTGAAAAAAGAGGCAAAACTCCCATGGCAATAGGAAATGCAATTCAGTGCCTTGTTATTCTATTTATTATTCAAACAATTTTGAAATGAATTAAGGATTGCAGCAGCACTTTGCACACTGAATTGCCAATGGCAAAATGTATATATTTTCTACATGCTCAGATTGAATACTGAATTGACAAGTGCATGCTCTGATTGAATATTGAATTGCCAATTGCAAAATGAATAGCCATTTGAATTTTTGTGCTTATAATCTTCCATAAGAGAGGAATAGAGAGATAAATTCACAGTGATAATGGAGTTGGGTAAAGTTGATGCTGGGCATCTGACTCAATGACTGAGCGAAGAGAAAGTACCACTTCCATGTTTATATACAAGGCAGGTCCTTGTGTGCATGGCCGGTGTGTGTGTGTGTGTGACAAATGCCTTGAATTCAATTCTGTACCGAACTGGAAGTCAGTGCAAGGACCTGAGAATTAGAGTAATTTGCTCTCTTTTTCTTGTTTTGGTTATTACTTTAGCAGCAACATTTTGAATGAGCTGGAGCTGCCTAATGGACTTTTGGGAAATCCCAGTGAGGAAAACGTGCCTGCAGGAATTGAAGGCATGTAAAAGTCTTGTTTGGACACAAAGTCTCTAACTTTAGCAATGTTTTTAAAGGACTGATAAAGAATAAGAGAACTGTGTCTCTAGATTAGTCTCTCTTAATGCCGGTGATCCCTGAGGTGGTCTTGGCACTTTTTGGGCAATAGCTCTACAACAGTTTTACAAAAAATGCTAAACCTCATATGCCAAGTTGGCCTCTGAGAGGTGCATTATCCTAGCTTGTTATGACAACCAAGTGAATAACAAACGAAAAATCTAGCACTTCAGCAGGATGACATTTCACAAGAGAATATCTTGTGAAATGTCATCCAGAAGGGGCACTGCAGCTGATATTTCAATGTCTCAAGACATTGTCTGTGCTAATATCAGAAAAGCCAGGTTGCCCAATTTAAGTTGACTCTGAACTTGTGGCCTCCAGTCTCATGGACCTGCATTCTGTGAGGTTTGCTAAACTTCATGACATCAGGCATATAAACAATACAAATAAGCGAATGGTTGATACTACCACCAAAACCACTAAATTTAGATTGGGCATATTGGAACAAAATTCTGGGGTGGATTTGTACTTTCTAGACCTGAACTTTCCACCTCTGCTTTTGAGGTATGCATCGCCGTTGGCACCCTCCAGGACGATTGTTCCATGTTGACGATAAGCTTTCAACCAAGAACATTTACCTGCACACTCAGTCCAAAAAACTCACCCTTGGTTTATAGGTCCCTACAAGATAACCCAATGGATTAACCCTGTCACCTACCGGCTCCAGCTGCCTGTCATGCTCTGGATCCATCCAGTGTTTCACATTTTCTGTTTACAGCCTGTTTTAACCCCCCCCCCAGATAGTGGACAGTGGTCTGTTCTATACTGTCCGTTACATCCTTGATTCATGTCGGAGGGGCCATGGCACTCAGTACCTCGTTGACTGGGAAGGGAAGGCTGCAGTCCTGAGGAGCGGTCTTGGGTGCCTGGGTGGTTAATCTTGGATCCAGCTTTGATCCGTGACTACCGTCATCGGGCATCCTCCCCGCCGGGTTCGTCAGGCAATGGTCCTGAAGCCCGTCAGGCCGGGTCTGTCAGGCGACAGTAGTGTCATGCACATAAATTACATGACGCACAAAGGCAACTGGAAATGAGTGTGTCACGTGATATATAAGTCAGGTAAGGCAGGTAGTACATGCGCAGTCATTGAGTCTTTACTCCTCAACCATACAGTCTACCAGACCTTCTAACCGTGAGTTCTCCGGCCCTGTCATACCTTGTGTGTGAGTGAGAATGCGGATTTTGGTGGGAATCCTTACTCTATCTGAAGAGAGTTCTTATAGCTAAGCTGCGTGGTCTACCAACTATCTCGCGCTAATCCGCTTTTGGGGTCCTCCACCACGCTACACTGGTGAAGCGGTTGCTCTCTGTCCTGACACTACCATGTACTGGAGCAAAAACAAAGAACTAATCAATAATAAAATTACTTATTTGTAATTAAAAGATCCACCCCTCCAGCGGCTGGCTACCCCTCTGGAGAGCCTCCCCACTGCGGCGCTTCAAAATGCATGAAGACATCTTATTTACATTGGCAGTGAGAGAAAATACATAGAATGAGTAACACAGAGTAAGAGAGAGTTGTTAGTTGTTAGTATATATACTGGCAGAACAATACCTCATGCCTCAATTTTTTTGTTTATTTATTTTTTTGTTTACTTATGGCTATGTTAATTCGTAATCATATCTCTTGTCTGTTATCAGATGGCTCTTCAGTGAGTACACACACATTTATGAAGTAAACTGTCTTCTTTGAGGACAAGTCAGCGTATCAGTTTTATGATGTTTTGATGGAGCTTGGTTATGTGAAATAAAAATAGAATGCACAGAAGTTTGAAGTGACCTTGGTGCACTTTAATTACGCCAGCTGTCTCCATCTCCATTTGGCTTAATAAAATACACTGTGATGACAGTCAACTTAAATTGGTCATCTGCTCTGCAAATAAATAATAATCAAATGTACTTTCACTCTTCACTTTATTAGATACAAGAAACGTATAGTGTGCCTAACAGGCTGCTCAATTTTCTATAGTCAATTGCCACCATGGTTGGAATCAGCTTTTGACTTGTATTGTAGAGAAGCTGGACTCTTATTAATGCCCTCTTCATTCCACGTCCCAGCAAGTTATTTTGCACATGCAGAAATATGTTAAATTATTAAGAAAAACATTAAGTTACACAAGAGAGCAGGAAATTAAAGCAATACTAAAGCAATAGCGCACATTTTACACACAGCCTTGATGCTCGTCTGATACTTGTGTCCTCTTCTAGGTATGTCTATGTTGCTTAAAGTATGGTTAAGTAACATTTTTTGTGATGTGTCAAATGGATACACTGAAAGCCATATTCAGCTACACTGCCAATCGGCAAATACATTTCGTCTAATGATTAAAGTTCCCACTGCGGCACCACACTACACCTGTTGCAAAACATCCCTTTAGTTCTAAGGGCTGCAAGTAACTAGCCTTTAAGACATATAAATGTAAATGTCATGATTGACTGCTCTGTGGCGAAAAGCAGTCTTGCTTGGAACATTGCTTATAAGTTCAGTGAGTGGCTAAACAGATATGTGTAAATTCACAAAAAATAAAGTTGTATGAGTATGTGCAAAATACTTGAAGAAGCAGTGGCTGCCAGAGAGAAAGGCCAGGTTTGTTAACTTGTAGTTAGTGATGCGTGACTGGAGATGACCTAAATATCAGTCCTATATTCTCTTAAGAGTGTTAGTCTCGCCCTGAAACATTTGACAGTAAGGCGAGAATTCTGCATCCCTGCAGACTTCTCTCTCTTTCGCGCACGCACTTTGCCTCTCTCCCTCCCTTCATGACTGAGCTCCGGCTCATTTCAGGACGCATCTGTGGAATTTGCTCCCTCTCCTTCCTACATATACCCCTAACATATGACCAAACAGTGGACAGTCTAACGTGACAAAAAGAGAGAGATGCAAACAGAATGAGAGAGACTAAGTCTCTTGTGTTCTGATGTCTCGGTATGTACTAAAATATTTACAGTATTTATTTAGTTGATAACATTTGGAGAAATTAGAAAAATACCAGGGTACAAGACTGACCTTGGCCAGGACATCCGTCATGAGCAGACAAAGTCTTGGCCAGATTTATTTATGAGCACAGGTGCAACGCAAAATGAAACTGCAATATGTATGAAGCAGTTTACCTGACTCTAGCCCCACCCATTACCTGTGCACTCTCAGTTTTATAGAAATATTTCTGCATTTTTTAAAAGTACATCAGAAAGTAATATATGTAATATATAAAGTACACTTTAAATTATGCTTTAGTATGATGTTAGGCAATACACTTATACGTGTATGCAATCCTTAACATTCTTCAACAAGCTTAAAAATGTACTTTACATTTTTACATATTATTTTAATAAAAATTCTGTATTGACTAGACACACCTGCCCACACTGTAACACCACCACCACCAAAGGCTCGTCTGGTGACAACAGTTGCTGATGCATAGCGCTCTCCTTGATGTCTCCAACATCGTTGGCAGCCATCATTACTACTCAGTGTGAATCGACTTTCGTCAGAGAACAGCACTGAGGTCCCACCGCCGCCTCCAGGGAGCACATATACACACATATACACCCACACACATATATACATATACACATACATATCCATACACACACACATACTGATATTTTATATTTGCTCCTCCCCCCACCTTGAGTTTTATGTATGCAACTAAGTGCAATTAAAATCTGGGGGGGATATATGTGGAACAGAGCCACAACCACCAAAGTCCACCCTCACATGTCCACTTAACCCTTACTGTCTAAGGTACGATTAAAATAGAGGGGAAGGCAGCTACGAAGTCCCGTGGAAGTGTTTGTGTATGAAGCTAAAGTGCAATTACAATTTGGCAGGACATATTTTACATTATTGAGGAATTCTTTGATATCGGCATCCAGTGGGTCAATTTGTGATATAAGTTTTTATAGAAATTTCTAAAAGCGTTGTTAATTTTCTTTGGGTCATTGGTAATATTTCCTGATGGGTTTTTTTTATGGAGGCAATCATTCCTTTTTCTTTATTCAGTTTTAATTGGTTGGCTAGGAATTTGCCTGTTCTGCTGCTATAATCGAAGATCTCTAGTCGCAGTCTTTGCACCAAAAATTGGGTGTTTTTGTTGTTTATTTCATTTACTTTGAGTTTTGAATTCCTCGGTTCACTCAAAATGTGTTCCTGGGGTGAGGCAGCATCTTTTGCTCAAGCTCTGAAATAATTGATTTTTCTAATCTTTTCTAATGCGAGGACTAAGAGATTATTTTACCTCGCATAACTGCTTTCCCTGTCTTCCAAAGAACACATGGTGAGATTCCTGGCATGTCATTACTGTCAAAGTATAGTGCTCATTCTTATTTGAGATTGCTTATGATATCTTGATCTTTAAGTAATGATCTGTTAAATCTCCAGTGTCTGGTTGAAGGTGTAACCTTTGCATTAGTCAGAGCTGAAGTGCATTCTAAGATGCTTTGCAGTGGATTGGCAGCGCTTTTAGGCTCGCTATCTCATTCGGGCTGAGCTCTCTCACAATCTCCACACCTCCACTGCCACGGGACTCAGTCCTCAGTCCTGCCATTATGGAGGACCCTACCGAATCACCCACAGGATTAACCTTGTCACCTACCAGCTCCAGCTGGATGCCATCCACCCGGTGTTCCGCATATCCCAACTCAAACCCATCTTCTACTCCCCCATGGTTCTGATACAGGACCACGCCATGCGTCTTCTCAGCCTGATCTGTCTGGTGACAGTCCTGTGGCGGGTACTGTAACACATACCAGTCATGTGGCGCGCACGAGGACCTGGAAGTGAAGTGTGTACATAAACAGGGAAGTGGTACACACACGTTGCTTGGTAATTGACTCTCTATGCCTTCAACTCTTCCTATCCATCACCTTGTTAACCGTGAGCACTACCTTTTCTATCTTCTTGCATTGTATGTGTGTGTGTGAGTACGTGGATTCCCGGTGGGTTTCCCAACTGTCCTAAGAGAGAGTTCTCAGATCAACTGTGTGATTTACCTCCTTACTTGCATTTATTCTGCATAATTTAGCCAGTGTCGTCATTCCTGTCAACTTCTCCATCCTGCTGCCTCTGTCTACCTTTGCATTTATTCAATAGCTGTTCATGCATCCCACCATCCTAGAAGTGCAGTAATCCCAATAACCTTTTGATTCTTCTCTATCCATCCAATCTCTAACTTTGAATCATCCCACAAATTGAGCTTCTCCTGTTTACAGTACAGTATTATCAGTATTTCATGTGGCATCCTCCAGGTTCTATAATCTTTAGTTATGTACCTTAATGTGTCTCCTCCAACTCATAATGCAGGTAATGTCCTTGACCTTGTCTTCACCATAGCTACTCCTGCATTCAACATGTTGGCTACCTCTTTCCATCTCTCTGTCCATCATCATTCTCTCTTTAGACCTACTCCAACCACCCTACCTATGTCTCTTTAACTGCTTCCCACAATCTTTGCTCACTTTCTCTACCTGTTCATTCCAGTGCCACTCTGTTGTCTTTGACTCCACTTTGAACATCTCCCCCCTGTCCTTATGGTGGAAATAAGATGGAAGAAATCCCATTTCAATTCTGATCTTCTCTCATATTGTTCTCTTCTATCCAGCTTTACTAGTGAGATATCTGTTGCCAAGTCTTCTATCCTCAAAACTCAAATCTGCCTCCAAACTCTCCTTGTTCCGTCTCTTCTAAGGACTTTGCCCTCTTTGATGATAACGTCCTTTCTTGCAGTCACCACTTCTCTCAAGGATTCTCAACCTGCTGACTACCCTCTACTTACCTGCTTTTCCACTGTTCTTCAGCTCCAGACATCCTACAACCCTACCATATTAAAACTTGATCCAATCTCATTACCCATGCTTCTGAGCAAATCCAAAGATCTACATCGCTCATATCTCACTAATATAATAAATTGCTCATTGGATCTTTTTCAACTGCAAAATGGACATCATGATCCAAACTAATCTGGACTCAAAAGCAGCACATTCAACAGAAACTGCACTTCTAATTGTTAGTGAGGATCATCATTAAGCGAAAACTGCTAAACTGTCTCCCAGCCTAATTCTTTCTGCAGCTTTGATAATATCCTCCAAACAGATCCTCCAAACTTCCATCACCAAACTCGGAATCACTGGTTCTGCACGGCAATGGATTGTGTTCTACCTCAAGGTGATATATCATCACGTTTTCTTTTTCTACTGTTACATTGATGACACTCAAGCTCATACTCTTCTCCCGATGATCTTGACCTGGATCTTTGCATGTGTGAATGACATTTCCTGCTGGATGACAGTGCATCACCTGAAGCTAAATCCCAGCAAAACAGAGCTTCTGTACATTCCAGGTGATGCATCCCCAAGACATGACCATGGCATCGCTTTTGCAAACGCTGTCATCACTCCCACACTAGAAACACAAAATCTTGGTGTCATCACAGATGAGGATCTCTCATTTTCATCTCATTTAGTAATCTCTCCTGAACTTGCCATTGCCTTCTTCATAACAGAATATGTCCTTTCCCCACCACTCAGACACTTGTTCAGTCACTTGTCATCCCAAGGCTGAACTGCTGCAACTCTGAATATCACAAGGCCCCTACACCTGACTCAGAATGCTGCAGCATGTCAGGTCTTCAATACACCAAAATTCTCACACGCTGAATGCTTGCATTATATTAAAATGGTCACGCATACATACAAAGCCAAAATGGTCCAGTTCTGTCTACCTGTCAGCACTTAGTAGATCACAGCTTGGCCTCTTAGAACTCAAAGCACAGCCCTGCTTGACCTACCTCGTCACAGAGGTTGAAGACATCCCATTTCTTCTCTGGTGCAGCACCTAAGTAGTGGAACATACTTTCCCTGACCAATAGAACTACTGAGACCCTCGCTGTGTTCAAACAGAAACTGAAGACCCACCTCTTCATGGTTCACAATGTCAAACACTTAAGTATCACAAACTTTTAAAAAAACTTCCATGTCTTCTCTTTGTAATCTGGCAGGGCATCTCTGATAGAATCTTAGCATGCTAGCAGCTTGGTTTACTAGTGTAAGGGACACATTTTCTTGTAGACAACAAATAACCCATACACATCAATCTGCATAGGAGCATCTGCCAAATGCCGATTTTAAACAGTAAGTAAATCTCTGGTTTGTTGGCAGATTGGAAAATGGCCTGAAAACATTTTCCTTAAGTTTGATTTACTTATTCATTTTCAGCAATGTTTGGTTCGAAAACTGGAATATAAGTCAAACCATGAATGAAAGAATTCAAGTCATTCAGTATTTAAATCTCAAGTAATACTCTTTTCTCATATTGTTTCTTGTGATTAATTAATGGGACACGAAACATCATGAGTTGCTCTGCTTGACCTCACAGTACAAGAAACTTGCAAAGAAAGCACCCCAACTCAGACAAAGTGGTAGAGCACCAGAGCCTGATTTTAAAAACAACAGAACAACTGTGTGACATGGAATGTCCACAGTGCCAGCTCAAATCTGACAGGGCACCTCAAGCCTATCAGAACAGGATCATGGATGTATGTGTGTGTGTGCATATGTGTGCGGAGCAAACAATGAGCAGCAGTAAAGGCAAACATACACAGTCTGTGGTGAAGGGTGGGACCAGTGCCACTAGCCTCCAAGCACCTTGTGTTTTTGACAGCCAAGAAAACATGGTTCATGCATGGGGCCAGGAAACCATCCATGTCTGGCAGCTTCTGAGTGGCACACCTGACAGCACTTATTTGGTTGGCAGCAAAAGGTTAGGCTATTTAAAAGCTGCCTACTGCTCAGATGGGTGAATGTTACTTCTCTGCAGGCTGTACAGACCTAATGTTGTCTCTTTTTCCCTGCTTGCATCTCCCCTCCTTGCATCTATGTGAAGGACATTTCTGAACCTCATTTAACAGTTCATTTAACTGATCTGTTGAATAAAAACCAAAATCAGATTTATCGTCAAAGTATGTTAACACACACACGGAGTCCCAGCTGCTGGTGTCTAGTTTCAGAGGAAATATAAAACAAAGTATACAGTTGTGCTCATAAGTTTACATACCCTGGAGCCATTTATTGCCAAACAACTGTGTTTACTCTTTTTAAATCATAATCACAACACAAACTACCCAAATGACCCTGATCAAAAGTTTACAT
>JBBPCX010056534.1:0-14431 GCA_037974365.1 Hydrocynus forskahlii | reverse complement strand
TATATATAATCTTCAGACATTAAATGAAAAAAAGATTTTGTTCTGGCAGTCATGTGTTGGAGGTCCTGGTACAATTGTTTTACTCCATATTGAGGACTTGGCATGAACGTGGTTTAACTAAATCAATGCCTCCAATCAATAAATAATGCATAACTGCTGTATGTCCATTAAAGCAAGGCTACTTTAGCAAATAATAAATGAGACCTAGCATCTGTCCCCCTATTAGCATTGTACTAAGTGGATTCAGCAGCACACATTCACAAAATAGGCACTGAATTTGTGAAAATACACAGTTAATGTACTGTGCAACTTCACGATCAATACACTAATATACTGCAAGTAATAATAAATTACTGCTATTATCTGGCCCAGGTTGGCCCTTAGAACACGAGCCAAGCCAGCTGCACAACAAATGGTAAAGTTTTCCCAGTTAGTGTTGGTGCCCGGGGTGTCAGACGTCATCCTGAACTTAGTTTGGTGTTCCTGTGTCATGTAGGAATAAAGTTATAGTAATTTAAAAACCATGCAACAATAAAAAACACTACTGGGATTTTAAAACGCCAGAACACACAAATGAACATAAAGAAAAAAATAAACACATTTCTTTTATTTTAGGTCTTAGAAACAAACAAAAAGTCTTACTTAGAAACAAACAAAAAAAAAAAATTAGTCTCGGTTCCCATGTCTAGTCTGCTGCCTGGATCATGTTGACTTCAGGCTGCCCCAGGCGCTCCCATTATCTCAACAATGCTAGCACTCTTTGTATCAAACCTTATATCTCTGATACAGGGCAGTCATTTATTAATGTGAATTTACTGATAGTGGATTAATCAGCCTACATTTGTGTGTACATACTGTGAACATATCTGCATAATTTTTCCCAGTCCCTCATACAAAGTGATGTAGTTAAACTTTAGAAGTTTAGAAGTTTAACTTTAAAAGAATTTTGTCTTTTTAATTATAATGCTAGATTGTGCTTAATTTGATCAAGATGATGAAGTAAGAAGCCAAAAACTTTATTTCAGGTTGATTTTAATTTCTGTAAATCTATAGCTTTTATAAACAGTTTTTGTATTGCAAGTCTTCTAAAAAAAATACATTGAGGACTGCTCCAGAGACTTTATTGGCTTAAGTGATTTAAAAAAAATTGCATATTGAGTCTCAGGATTCCTATGGAGGTAAACAGCATATGGAGTTTTAAGAAGCATCAAGAGAACAGAACATTATTTCAGAGGTAAAATCTGGACACTGCCCTCTTGTTTATTTACAGATAAGATTTTGAAGTGCTGCGGCTGGTCTGTAAATCACTAAATGGTTAGGGTCCAAACTGAACAGCAGCATTTGGCTGGTGCGCTGTACAAAACTGGAACAAGCTGCCAAAAGGTCTTTGATGAAAATCTTTCAGAGTCTTATCTAATACAGGTTTCTCCACCCACCTCTCTGCAGGCAACAGGTTTACTGCAGCTCATGGTCGGCTCCTGCTGGCGAGTGCGTGGGTGTATGCCCTCGTCTTTGCCTGCTCTCCGTTGGCTCACTGGGGTGAATATGGACCTGAGCCATACGGGACGGCCTGCTGTATCGACTGGAACTCGTCCAACCAGCATAGTCTAACCCGCTCATATATGGTGGTCCTGTTTGTTTGCTGCTACCTGCTGCCCTGCGTTCTCATTTTGGCCTCCTACATAGGCATCCTCTTCAAACTCCGCGCCTCCAGGAGAACCATGGAGCAGCACATGTCCGCGCCAACACGTCTGAACAACATCCACACCATCATCGTGAAGGTGAGGGAAGATTATACCGAAGTCCATTTAACTCCTTGAAACCCAGGGCTCATTCACTTATTAACCTCAAGTGTTCTAAACACAAACAGCACAAATAAAATAGTCATCACACAGCAGAACAGCTCCTTATATGGACGTTCCCCCAGTTTGTGTTGACTCTGGAAGTGTCTGACCTCATGCTGAGCTTTGTGTGGTGTTCTTATGTAATGTAGAGCCAAAGTTGTTGTAATTTACAAAATATGCTATTAGAACTGCTACTGTTTTTTTTTTTTTTTTTTTTACAACGGTGCCATATGCAAATGCCCACAAAGAACAAAATGAACAAATTACTCTTCCTCACCTTCCTCAACAGACCACAAATGGGGTGACTGGCCCAGAATATGTAACGTAAATGGAAGTACTTTAAAGGTCGAAATGAAAATGTATAGAGTCATTCTAACAAATTCACACGGTTAGAATAATCATTTTCTGTAGATATAAAACAAGCTTACTTTCAGCTTATTTTCAGCAAAAATGCAAAGCACACTAAATACATGCTGCCATTTGACCTTTCTCTTCATAAGATTCAGTTCTGGTCCAGAACTCTCCAGAACATGAACCCTGTCATACCACCACACCTATCTTCCAAAACTTTCCCTGGCTTGCCGTAAAGAGCCTCATGCGGGTTCAAAGGTCCTCTGCTCACATATTTTAACAACCTTGCTTTATCTTTATCTGTTTGATCTTCTTCACACCTGTAGACCTACTCACACTCTCAGATCTTCCTCAGTAGGACTGCTCACTATCCTCCTCTCTCTCTACTTTTAAATGTAAACTCATCTATTTTCTTGCAACCTTCCTCGGTCCTGAATTTATTCTCAGTTAAGCCAGGACCTCTGTGGTGGTGTTGTCTCTGTATAGTGTGTTTCTGTTCTGCTCTTCTGCTCTGTGTGTTCATTCTCTGTTGTGTTACCAGGTATTTGAAAAGCCTGTTGAAATTTGGCAAAATTCCAACATCAAAACATCAGTTAATATCCGGTGCATGGCGCGTGTATTCAGATTTTTGATCAGTTGATCAAGGGTTGAGTGTTGATCATTTAAAAATATTTTTTTTTGTTGTTGAGTTGTCTCTGTAATACATGGGGAGAGAGAACATATGGTCAAGTCTCCCTTAAAATAGAGTCTGTGCTGTAATGGCTATGGGGGCCAAAAAGGGATAAAACGCACCGAAACAAACGCGAAGCAAAACACACAGCAGACTCATCAACACTTCAAGAGACTAAAGCTCAGCCATCCTTAATCATAAGGCCTTGGTAAGAGCCAGTGAGTTCACCCCCCCCCAGTGGTTCATTTTTTCATAAATCTGATTTTTGAGTATTTCCAAATACTGGTTTTATAGCAGTTGTGCAATCACACTTCGCATCTAGTTATAGTTTGCCTGTTTGTTTCCTGTGTTGCTCCACCTGACCTCAAAGGATTCTCAGGTTTTATTAAGTCAAATGGGAGGTGGGCTCTCTTTGAGAATAACGCTGCTCTTTGTCTTTGGAAGACCTTTGGCCAGATTATAATTCATGGAAGATGGGAGCTTGTTGAAGCGTTGCCTCTGGTGTTCATTCTCAGTCATTGTTATTGTAAAGTGTCAGCAGGAAAATGATCTCCCTCCTATAACTACACGCAGACACTTACAGTATATAACCAGAAACCCAGGGCGCCGACTTTGAAAAATTGTTCTTTTGTGCTTAATATAAATCACAATAATAGGTTCAAGATCTTGACCAGCTCAGGGCGTCATAAAGTTTGAAAAGTCTGAGAACTCCTGATATAACACCAGCTAAAAAACTTGGACAAATTCGAGGTTCTCAGCCAGCAAACCATCATTTCTACAAGGAGACTGAGGAGATTACAGGGACTAGGTTATAGTGGATTATGGTTACTTCCTGGAAAATAAGTTCTACCAATCTAAATATGTTTTTTTGTCTAATTATATGTTGTCCAACTAACTCCACACAAGGCAAACTATCTTGGAACAAATCTCGTTGTTTTGTCACAACAAGTGTGTTTACAGACACAATGAGATGATGTGTCTGGTTTGTCCAAACACTTTGCTTATCTGATCATGAGAAAACTCTTGAGTAACTGAATTTTCAAACTTCTTTCTAAATACACAATGCCATTGTTTAGTTTCTCACCGTTAAATAAAAAATGATAAATTCATAATTAAAAATTATTCCTGCTGTTTTCTTATCAACAAAGTGCCCCTTTTCAGGTAAATTTTTGCTTGGGACTGTTTAAGACGTACTGTTAAAATAAGTGTTTAACCAGCTTTACCAAAGTCTCCCTTGTGTCCCTCTGTAGCTCACCATAGGCCATGTCTCCAAAGTTGAGAATGACTGGGATAAAACATTACATTTAAACAGCAAAACACATAATCACATATTAAACTTGATGGGCATGAGGATATGTAACATTTCTTCATTTATTTTGTCATTTGCACATGTTCATGGCTGTTCATTTATCTGTATTGCACCTCAAGCCTTGTGGTCTGAGGCTCTCTTAGGCCCCAGTCAGTCTAATTGTATTTTCCTTCCCCTACAGCTCAGTGTGGCAGTCTGTATTGGTTTCTTTGCTGCCTGGAGCCCGTATGCTGTGGTGTCCATGTGGGCTGCCTTTGGCCAGATCAAAAGCATCCCTCCACTTGCCTTCGCCATGCCAGCCATGTTCGCCAAGTCTTCCACCATCTACAACCCCATTGTCTACCTGCTCCTGCGTCCTAACTTCCGCAAGGTCATGTGGCGTGACCTTGGCCTGCTGCAGCAGGCCTGTTTCAGATGCTGCACTGGCTCAACTGGCCCCCAGCACTCCAAAACCGTCACCCTGCAGCCTCAGAGAAAACAACCCAACTCTATCCACAGTAAACTGCCTGGCTGTATGGTTAAAGGAAGCGTATGTGAAAAATGCAATGATGCCTTTGAGTGCTTCAGGCACTACCCTAAAGCGTGTCACCTCAACACCATAGACAACAACACTTCATTGCAGTGCCCAGTAGCCAGCACAATTCTGCCATTGTCAGTGGACCTGAAACAGCAACACAAAAACACAAGGAAGAAGTCTGTTCAAGTCAGGAGGTGGGGCAGACGCAGGGCAGAGATTGAACACTTTAAGATCAGCTTGGAAACAATGCCGGGACATGCAAAAGTGGCTTGGCCATAAGGTGCCTGGACATGCAAATGCAACTCAGTTCTCTTTAACAGTTTGATGTTCTTTAAAATGTTTGCTCCTTCAGTTTATTACATCAAAATGTTCAAATCAGCAGCTCTTTGTTTGCATTTTAGACCCTGAATCTGAAATCATAACATTCTCTTTCCATTCTGTGGCATATTTCTGAAGGGAACACGTTACCAGTGGGTTTTCTCTATGATATGTAGGGGGTTGTGGGAGGGGGAGGTGGAACTTGGGATTATCAGTTAATATTATTGTTCCCCGCCTGCTGGTGCACAGTGACAGCATAAAAATCATTAAAGAGGAGGGCATTACATTGTGATGAAAGGGGGTAAGGGGCCAGCCTGAGACTGGGCTGGTCTTTACCCCCACTCTGACCAGTAAGGGGAGGCACCGCATTGCTAGTTCGGCGCCTGGTGGCAGAGGAAGACGAAGGCCGCCACCCTCCCACAATCAGCCGGTATCGGATACGTGTGAACAGGTATCCCCAACATTCACCCTCAGACTCATCACTGAGTCTTTGTTTCGCAGAAGCATTGACTTGAGCTGGTAGTCTCAGTATTGCGTGAGTTCTTGAGCTCTCGAGTCTCAGTCTTAGCACTCATTCTGAGCATTTTTGAGGCACACTTTCAAAAATGCACATATCAAACTATCACAAGCACTACACTCCTTTCTTCCCCCCCTTCCTCTCTCTGAAATGAGCATAGCATTTTGCAAGGCTCAGCGCTGTTTTGGTTGAGGGTGCTTTTTGTTTTCCCATGACCGAGTTGGCCTGTTTCCCTTCTGGCAGTTTTTTGTGTCACAATTCTTTAGTCATTTTTGGGTCCTTACACCATCTGAAGCTGCCTGAAGTGTTATAGTTCAGTTCTGCCTTGGTGGAGCAGCAAGGAAACACGGCAGCCTAATGCTTTGGACGCCGTATTCTCTAATCGTGGCCACAGTGATACTTCTCATCCACCACAGAGAGTAAATGCGGCAGCCTAACTTTTCAGCTGCCATGTGCTTAAGTCTTGCTAGCATCCATCTACTGCCTCAGGGCTTGCCATAACCTGCTCTGCATTTGGCTCCATTATATTGGCCCTCTCGGTTCCCTGAGAGGTCCTAAGTAGCATTCATTGTGTCCCTTCTAAAGGGGCAAGACCTGGCTTGGGCTGTGTCAACCGCTCACCCTCTGGATAGGCAACCTCAAATAGTGGGTAACACTGCTGTTGACCACTGCCCCACACGTGTGGATTCCCGGCCCACCTGGCTGCAACACCACAAACCACTCGACTGGCTGACTCGGTTGGTGGAAACCTAGGGGCTCCACTGTCAGCAATCATGCCTGGAAGTCCAAGCCCCTTTATCATCCATGCCCACCTGGGCTATCCCGAGTAGCTTCTGTGTACTGGGACCTCCAAGAGGTTTTCAGTAAGCAGAAGGCCCAGTTCTTACCCGCTCACATGCTGTATGGCTCTCTGTCTGGCCCTGAAAGGAAGTCTTTGGAAGAGGACATCCAAGAGACCCTAGTACTTGGTTTCATACCTTACCAGTAGGGACTGGATTCTTTGTGGGGAAGACTGATGGGGTTTCTGTATTGGTTACCAAGGCCAGAATAAATTGTGTAAAGTGACCATTTTTCATACGCAAACACACCACAGCATACAGTGTAAACAGCACAAAATTTCTTCTCTGTATTTAACCCATTCACCAAGTGATGCAGCGGGCAGCCAGGAACACAGCACCCACTCCAACTCCTTGACCACTAGGCCACCAGCTGCCCTGAGCTAAGATAATGGTCAAGGAACATTAATCATTGCCTCTGATGACATCAGCCTTCCAAACACTGCAGCAGGCAACCATCTTTCCCAAACTGGACCTGCACAGTGCCTAGAACCTCATCTGGCTCTGTGAAGTTGGCCTTCATCATCCACTCTGGGCATTACGATGGCCTTCATCACCCACTCTGGGCATTACAATGGCCTTCATCACCCACTCTGGGCATTACGATGGCCTTCATCACCCACTCTGGGCATTACGAATAGCTTGTCATGCCTTTTAAATTGATGAATGTGCCAGCCGTCTTCCGAAAGTTCATCAATGAGATCTTTAGGGAGGCCTTTGACTGGTACAATTTGTCTGTTTGGATGAATTCTTATTAATAGTCGGTTGGTGGGTGAATGTATCCAGAATGTCAGGAGGATACTCCAGCTGCTTCTGGAGCACCGCTTTTAGGTAAAGGTAGAGAAGTCCACTTTCCATGCCCAGTCAGTCACATTTCTCAGGTTCAGTGTTACTAAAGAATAACTGACTATGGATCCCTCTATGGTGAAAGGGGTGATGACCTGACCATGCACCACCTCAGTCTGCCAGGTGCTCTTGAGTTTTGCTAATTCCTTCTGGCAATTTGTCCAGAATTTTAGCACAATGATGAACGGTGAATCTGTAATTCTACTCCTTTTTTTTGTATTACTTGAAAATGCCTTCTGATTCGTCTATTATTATTATTTCATCAAAACTGGACCATTATATGTCAAACATTTTTGGAAATGATTTTGTTCTGACAGAGAGGATATAATGAAACATGCTTAATATGACAGGGGGACAAATTAACATTTCAATATAACATTATCTGGCCATTAATCTACCATTGTAAAAGCAAAAAAGCCAGCACCTGAGACAACATCTAAACCTCAGGTGGTCTTGATACACTGGGCTCATGCAAAGGGGATAAACCTTCCCAGTTCGGAGCATGGGCATTATTTAAACTACTTTTACTGCAAGCACAATCTAGATCACAGCGTTCAAGATCACCTCAATATTTTCTTCTATAAAATGAATATCATTTTATTACTTGTTTTTTTGTGTGTATTTACATTTGTTCTGTGCTGTGTGTATAATAAATAATTCCTCAGTTTTTATATTGAAATTCCAACTGACAGTTCCAAATCTTTGTTCATATTACAGCCCTCCTCTCCATGATAATATTTTATGATGTTTTAAATATTTTGATGATATTTTGATGATTAGGGCACATAAACAGATGGGTATATATAGGGAATATAGAATATTATATATATATATTTATTGTCTGAGGAGTTATGTACAGTTTACTAGCTGTGGTGGCGTGTCCTGGTTGAGAAGTCTTACAGCCTGAGGATAGAAGCTCCTTCTGAGTCTCTCTGTTAAGACTCCTGAACGTTTGCCTGATATGAGCAGGTGAAACAGACAGTTACTGGGGTGGGATGAGTCTCGAACGATCCTGATTGCTCTGGTCCTGCATCTCCTGATGTAGATGTCCTGGAGAGACAGCAGAGTTGATCTGCTGCAGCGTTCTGCCGCCGGAACCGCTCTCTGTAGTCCCTTAATGTCCTGGACACAGCTGTTCCCAAACCAGGAGGTGATGTTCTGTGTCAAAACACTTTCTACAGCACCAAGGATGCTATATATATAATACATATAATACTATATAGACATAGTATATACACTGAATGGGCAGAAGTACTGGGATGCTTGAACATTACACCGACAGGGACTTTAGTAACATTGCATTCAAATCCATAGCCATAGCTTTAATATGGAGTTGGTCCCCCTTTGCAGCTATAACAGCTTTCACTCTTCTTGGAAGGCTTTCTGCAAAATTTTGGAGTTTCTCTAGGATTTTGAGCCCATTCATTCTGTAGAGCATTTATGAGGTCAGGCACTAGTGTTTGAGGAGAAGGCCTGGGTCACAGTCTCCATTAAGCATTAAGATTATCGTTCACTGGAAGTAAGCGGCCACCTGAATTCAGTAATTAAGAGGTGTGTTCCAATACTTTTGTCCATGTAGTGTATTTCCAGACCTTTTCATACAACAGAAATCTTGGCCATTCGAAAACAGTGAATGGAGCCCCTGCACTCAGTTCACCCTAAGCATAGTCTGTAATATGTATTTATGTAATTCAAAAGTATTTAAATAATTATGTATTTGTTATCCATAATGTGTTGTACTGCTTGAGAGAAATGTACTTTGTAGGAAGGCATCTTTAATGGAATAACGCAAATTTGTCCCACACACAATGCAAATGATGCTCATGAATACTTCCCTTGATGTGTGGAATATAGTAGTAATAGGGGGGCCACAGAAACTATTTAATAACAAATAGCTGCAAAAACTATTTCATGTTACACAAGTAATGCGCTAATTGCTACCCCCGCCCCCCAAATAGTTTCTGGAAAAAAAAAGCAATTTCCTCCGGGATCAATAAAGTTTTCTGATTATAATTCTGATTCTGATTCATTTGCATCTTCAGTGATCACTGGTGCATTTTAATGCTGCCCTATACATACTGCTGGTCATGCCTTTCCTCCACAAGCACTTCATCTCATTCCTAGCATTTTAGGTATTGTCTTTGGTGTGGTATTTAAATGAAATGAATATTATGAATATTACGTATGAGTACATTAAATTAACTTCCTTGATTTCCAAAGAAGCACTGAATGATCATTCCAAAAGGGTTTGGGAGTTGTGCATAATGTCTGAACCCACTCTGCTCTCTAAGAAAGGTCACACACATATCCACACACACACATAGACCCACAATTGTTAAATTCCTTTAACGTATCCAAGAACAACATTTCAAAGCTAATTTAAAACTGCCTTGAGTTTCATTACCCAGAAGGTTATAGGAGTTTTTCTAATTAGATCAGAGGTAATTGTGCCCAATGCTGAAACAGCTTGACTCATGCAGATGACACATGTGCACAGCTAAATGAGAGCAATGCCAATCACTCTTTTCTTATTGTAAGCACACCGTCTGACTCAAAGTAATTAACTTTGGCTCAACAGGCAGATTAAACACTTGCATGAGGATAGAAATCCTAAAGAAACTGTGTAACAGGTGGTTAGCAGATTAAACAGAAAAGTGGGCTGCTCTGCATACAAATACTAAACTGAGAAAGAGTTAAACTAGCAGGGACGGACCACAGTTCTAAAAGGCCGTGAGTCAGAATTATGTGCGAAGTAAAGTTTCTGTGGTGAAGAGTCAGGTCTCTGGGGTGCAGGTCAAGTCAAATCTCAAGCCTCTGCGGTACAAGTCAGAGTCAGGTTTCAGGGCTGGCAGTCCATATTGAGTGCCTACGTTCTAGGGCGTAAATCCAAATTGACTCCCGAGCCTCTTGGATATGAGCCTGAGTCAAGTCTTTGGAGTGCAAGTCCCAATCAAGTGTTTCTAGGGCGCAAGTCAATAGCCAGGTCTCAGGGGGTCAAGGCTGAGTCTCTGAAGTTTGAGTTTGAGTTCCATGACCCTCTTGAGTCTTGGGGGTGCAAGTTCTTGTTGAGTCATTAATCTCTGGGGTGTAAATCTGAGTTGAGTGTCAAGACTCTGGGGGGGCAAGTGTGAGATCGAGTCAAATCTCTGAGGTATAAATCTGAGTTGAGTCTCTGAGGTCCGAGTCCAACTTGACTCCTGATTCTTCAAGGTGTAAGTCTGAGTCAAGTTCCAAGTCTGTGGGGTGCAAGTATGAGTTTGAGTCAAGTCTCTGAGGTGTGAGTCCAAGTCAAGCCTTGAGTCTCTGGGAAGAGAGTCAGAGTCAGGTTTTTGGAGTGCAGCCCCACGTCAAGCCTCGAGTCTCTGGGGTGCTTGTCTAAGTTGAGTGCTGAGTCTTTGGGGTGCGAGTCTTTGTGTTTGAGTGAAGTCTTGATGATGCTAATCTGAGTTGAGTCTTGATTCTTTGGGGCATGAATCTGAATTGCCTTTAGCAGAAACTTCAGGTTTGTCTCATGAGCAGGACTGAAGCGCCGTGTGTAATAAATGCAGTGCTTTCTATCTCACGGGTTGACTCCTTCTGACTCCTTAGTCAAATTAGCTTCCATGAGCAAAAGAAGTGAAGTTTGTTAGGTGCCACACCATAAAAAACATTAGATTTAAATTAATGTAAGATATGCTCTTGTTTGTCTCATTAGCTTAGCATTCTTTGGTTCAAAGCATTTATTTGAGTTGAATAAAATCAGTTAAAATGCTAAAATTACAGCGAGAAGTCTATTTTTAAGCTGAGCCAAGTGCATTGCAGTGTGTTCTCTTTCCGATGCATGATTAGATTGTAAGGAACATAAGATAGGCCTAACTATATGTAAAACAAATTATAACAATTATTATTGGTAGGCCATGGAGGCCTATGCACTGTAGCTAGCTAAAACTTAACTATTGAACTTTTTTTTTACTGTTATTGAAAGACTGGAAACCTTTTCTCTACTGAAGGTTTGGCATTAGCTGCGTATGAGCTAAACTGTAGACCAGCAGATGCTCAAAAGCAGCCCAATCCATCAGGGCACAGAGACAGTGTTGCCAGATTCTGCCAATTGTTTCCAGCCCAAAATATGCCCAAACCCCGCCAAAATGCACTCGAAACCGCCCAAAATGTGAAAACTACCTTTTTGAGTGATACAGTAATTACCGCAGTCAGTAATTGCCGTAGCTGCCGATACCCTTGTGTAAAAATATGGAGCCAAAGCTTACTTACAAGTAAATATGCTATATAGGCTATAGTACTGTAGATCCATGCAGCAATTTGTAAATGGCAACACTGAGATAGATCATATGGCTGTCAGTGCTGGAGATGAAAAATCTGCTGTCCGGTTTTAAGTATGGTTGAAAGAGAATATGACTTTGCTGTCATTTTTTAAATGGTGCACCCGTTACTACATTGAGATTTAAATAATAAATATGACATGATAGTCTACAATATGGAGATTCCTGTATTTATGTGTATTACTGCTAACCGAGTTGAAGGGAAAAAACGTAATTCGGGGGGAGCGTCAGCCACTCTGTGGCGTGATGCTGCCCATCTAGATCTCTGATTGATTGGGTCAAAGAAGTATTTAATGTGGATTGGATTAGATTGGATGCATTCTCACAGAACATAGGCGCGAAGTTGTATAAAACCCCGCATAACTAATGTCAAAACCGCCCCATTTTTGTTAACCCGCCCAAGCCATTTTCCCCCTCAAAGTAGAATTCAAAACCGCCCAATTGGGCGGGAAAGCGCCCAATCTGGCAACACTGTGCAGACAGCGGCTTCATTATAAAGCACACAGGGCCCTCTGCTGGTTGTTTCAAGAAGCAGCATCAGCGTAAGACAGTTAAATGCTTTCTTTGTCCTTAACGTGTATTAATACGCTTTCAAACGTATTTTGTATTCTTTGTCCTGTTGTCTTCCTTACTAAAGTTTTAAGTACATTATGTATCTCTAACGCTCTGCTATTTCAGTCTTTATTATGTTTCTGTGCTTCAATTTATTAAAACTACATTATACACGGCCCAAAAACACCTTCAGAATCAGAAAACTTTTCTGATCCCGGAGGACTGATTCACTTTGTCAGGGTTCTGAGGATGTCCACCACTATCCTCACCAGCTTCTACAGGTGTGTTGTGGAGTCCATCCTCACCTCCACCAACGAGGGGCGTCCGGGACGAGGTGTGTGGGGACGGTACCTTACTCAGAGGAACCTCAGTGACGACACCAGCAGTGTTGGGGTTGGAACCCACAGCCTTCTGGCTGCAGTGGCAACGCCCTAACCACTAGGCCACCAGCTGAATGACTCTTGTCCACCTGCTCTGACACTTTTCTCCTTTCCGTCCTCTGGTAAGCATCTAAGGACCCTCCAAACAGGCACTACAGGATTCAGGGGCAGCTTCTACTCTGCCATTATAAAACTGTTCAGTGCACACTAATGTGCAGTATTGCTGAACACACACACAACATGCTGACCAAAGACTGTTCCACACACATATTACTGCTAAATTCCACACTGCCATTTCCATATATTTGATCTCTCCCATCCTCAACACTCTCCACTGTCACTTTAACTATATAGTACTTATTCTGGAAATTCCTGAAGTAATCTCTGTGTTGCGATCCCCGTTCTTTACCCACTGCAACATTTTATATTGTGACTGTCCTCAGTCACACATCACTCTCTACCTCTTTTTGAATGTTGTATTATATGCTGTCACTTGTATTTACTGCATCTAATGTACTATAATGTTAAGTGTGTCTAATTATTTGTAGTCGGTGGAAAATTATAAAGTAAATATTTCGTGTGTTGAAATTCTGTACTTTGTAATACGACATATAATACTAATATGACTTATAAAAATGACTTAAATCCTGAATTAAGGAGTCCCGTATTGCTGTAATCAAGATGTTTTTTGGTTTTACATGGTGACTAAATGTTCTTTTTCACAGTACTTCAGTAGCAGCTTCAGGGCTACACCATGTCCTTTTAGTTATTTACTGTTAATTGAATATGTGGACAGAAAACACTGTAATACTGACTTAAAAATTATGTCATTATGCTTAAAAATGACATAGAATTTTATAAATGATTTACAGATTAAAAAAAAAAAAAATTTGTGTATGTTTGCATGTGTGTGTTGCGTGTGTGTGTGTGTGTGTATGTACGTGTGCACACAAATACAGAAACACAACCCCCCCACACACACACAAACACACACATACAGCTCCAGAAAAAAATTAGAGACAATTTATTTATTATCTCTATGACCACTATTCCATGCCGGTGTCTGTTAAATTCCTACTCAAGCACCTCATTCTGCTTTATGAGGGACTGATCAGTGATCGCTTGAATCAAATTGTATTTAAGGAAAAGTATAAAAACACTGCTGTAATCGACACTCTCCTCACGCAATGTGACCAGTTGGATGGTAAAACACTACTAGAAAATATGTGTCCCCAGCAGTGTTTAAGGAACTGTGGTGTCTTGTGATCTGAGCAGTAATTTGCGGAGCACGTCGCCCTTGACGCACTGCTCCAGCGCTCTGCACAGCTTTCCCACAGTGCAGCCGTGGAAGCCCTCCTTCATCTTCCAGCGCTCCAGCATCTGATGGACCTTCTCAGCCAGGCCGTCACGAGCATAATCGTGGTCGATCTCATCCACCTCCACCTCCGTCAGACCCAGCTTCCTGGCACACGCCTTCCACTTCTGACCTATGTTCTCCCGAACCAGTTCCAGGTGGTCCTCCGTAACAGCGTGGTCCTCTGAGAGAGAGAAAGAGAGAGAGAGAGAGAGAGAGAGAGAGAGATAGAGAGAGAGAGAGATAGAGCGAGAGAGATAGATAGATAGAGAGAGAGAGAGAGAGATAGGGAGAGAGAGAGAGGGAGAGAGAGAGATGTCCGTTTGGAGATGAGTGTCCTGGACTGGAAAGTCCAGGGCTTTTTGAAAGAGCTCTCTAATTTCCTGTTGCTAGCAGATACATGTCAATCACACTGCGTGGCCACTCCTCCCCCTCGCGGGGGGCGTGTTTATCACTGCACCACTCAAGTGCTTTGTTTGTTCGTCTGTTGTACTGAAGTTTGGAGCAGTTAAACAAGTGTGAGTCTGTGTGTGTGGGGGTCTGTGTGTGAGTGTGTGTGAGTGTGTGTGTGTGTGTGTGTGTGTGTGTGTGTGTGAGTGTGTGTGAGTGTGTGTGTGT
>JBBPCX010056523.1:0-14431 GCA_037974365.1 Hydrocynus forskahlii | reverse complement strand
GAGAGTGTGTGTTTGTGTGGGTGTGGGAGAGATATATATATAGAGAGAGTGTGTGTGTGTGTGTGTGTGTGTGTGTGTGTGTGTGTGTGTGAGAGAGTGTGTGTGTGTGTGAGCGTGTGTGTGTTGCGTACCTGTTATACACGTCCTTGCTCAGGCTGAGTGACGACACTTTGACCTGTCTCTGGCCGCTGATCAGGCAGTTCCGAGCTGCCAGGTCCTTGTGGACGAAACGTTGGTTAGACAGGTGCTCCATCCCTGCAGCCACCTGGGCACAGATAGACACCTGGAGAAAAACGGAGACATATAGAGAGAGAAGGAGGTGAGGGAAGAAATCACTGGCTGAACATTAGAAGAAAGCTGTGGCCCATTTTCTTTCATGATGACATCGGAGTCAACAAGTCCGCTTACTTTTGTCTTGGTGCTGATGGGCTGTGGTTTGAGTTTCTCATCACTGCTTTTTGATATTCTCAAGAACTGCTTGAGATCACCCTGGAAAACAAAAGATTTGCATCACATTATGAGCGTACTGTCGTGTGTTTCTAACTTTAGCATCAGAGCATGATGAAAAATCAAGAATGCAGTTTTTGCAAAAAAAACAGCTGTTTTACAATGTGAGCTTTATCTTGCTCTATTATTCAGACAACAGTGAACACGTGTTCAGCCAACTCTGAATGTGATTAGATCTGGTGAACCACTTCAGGGGCTGGACGAGCTTGTGCTGAATTTATAGGCCAGAATACAGCAAACAGAATCCACTCAAATTCAGCAAGTGTTCCTCATATCTCACACTAGAAAAGAGTTCACTGCGGTGATGTGAGGGTTAGTGAGACCTGACTGCTCTGAACTGCAGTTGCAGTTGCAAACTGGCAAACAAGAAATCATTTCAATGCCAGGAATCAGGGTGTTAAGATGTGTTTTTGTTATCCAGTTATGAGTATGTAGTTCCACTTTTGACACCATTAGACATTTTACTGAAATAGTGTCTTTTCTGTACCACATACATTTAAAGCAAAGGATACAAAAAAATAAAAAAGTTATATAACACGTGACTGAAATAGTTATTTTTGTATTTGTTGGCACGTCCATATAGGTGAACTGGGCAGTTGCCTAGAGGGCAGCAAAACGTTTATAATGTGACCATTCTGTCATCTGTGAACACCCCACAGCACACAGTGTGAAATTCTTCATCTGCATTTAACCCATTCACCAAGTGAAGCAGTGGGCAGCACCCAAGGAGCAGTGTGTGTGGACGGTGTCTTGCTCAAGGGAACCTCAGAGGTGCCACTAGGAGTCTCGGGATTTGAACCCACAACTTTCTGATCGCAAGGCGAATGCCCAAACCACTAGCTGCCCCTTTGTACCTCTCCACAAAATACAGTTGGCCCCTCAGTGCCCGCCAATTCTGCTGGCCTAGAGTACTATAAATCTGACAGTGCATAATGCTATTGGATCAAAGCGCTGCTAAATACTAATCTGATATTGCTCAACAGCAAAGTTCAGAAATCTGCCAATTGGTGCCTGTAAATTTGACACTATCCAACACCACTGGATCAGAGCCCGGTCAATAGCAGCTGGATTGCTGTAATCAGTACCATGAAGGAGACACTAGTGACACTAATGACCATGGAACATTTGTTTTGGGGATTTATTGAAACTCTTTAATTTATTGTCTTAACTTCATCAGTTGTCCTTAAATGCTATTTCTATTTCATAATTGTCAGACGATAACATTACAAGCAGCATGTGTTATATGTTTTATCTTTTCTGTCTTCTTTTGCTTTGTAAGTGTCAATTATCTTCATTTTCAGATTCTCAGTCAGCCACTCAGATGGGCTCATGGCTGGTACATTTAGTAAGAGTGTGTGTGTGTGTGTGTGTGTGTGTGTGTGTGTGTACTTCAATGGTGAAAGGCTTTTTTTTTTTTAATAATAGTTATATATATGCTGTGTCAGGTTGTTTACTACCCTGTAAAAGGAAGAGGTAAACCAAAAAGTCATGTGATGAACAAGAAATCACCTTCCTCTAACAGAAAGAAAACCAAGCCTCTGGGTGAGACAAAATTTCCCGCACAGTAAAAAGGTTTCAGTACCAGGGTTGTACATTCAGTGTGAAAGAACTTAAATGTGTAATCATGATGATTTTAAATGATTAAAAGCAAAGCAAACAATGCATAATAATGTTTGCCTTAAAGGACAAATATCCAACTCTTCAAGAAATACTTTAATTTAGGTGGATTTCTGTTTGTTTAGTTGTTTTTACCAGGTCCACGTATTCCAAAATGATGTAATGGGGTTCAGTTTCTCTGCACAGGCCCAGCAGGCGGACGATGTTGGAGTGGCTGAGTTTGCTGAACATTTCGGCCTGCCGTTTGAACTCGGCCTGCGAGAGCTCGTCTCTGCTCTGTAGACTCTTCACCAGCACCACCGTCTCCTCCTCCCCCTCCTCAATCCCCCGAGCTTTGGCCAAGAACACCTCCCCAAATTCCCCTTTACCTGCACACACACACACACACACACACACACACCAGCAAAAGTCACATACAGAGACACAGGGAAAGTGGATCATGCAACTCCTCAGTGATGAGGAAGGCTGATTAAGATTATTGGTGTAACTGTAGTTTAACTAGTATGCAAGTAAGTCTATGACTAAAGCCAGTGTGTGTGTGTGTGTGTGTGTGTGTGTGTGTGTGAGTGCTTACCCAATGTAGTGATGGTCTGTAATTGTGCTCTGGGAAAGTGGAGCTTGTCTGTGTTGCTATGCCGTTTCTCAGTTGTTGCCATGGTCCCCACATTAGTGAGGGCCACCTCTTCCTGGATCTCAGCTGTAGTTTGACCGTTCTGTTGCACAGCGTCTCCTTTTGGGCATTAGACAGAAAAACAAGTCATTTTATTGTTCATTAAACTGATCTACCTGATTAAAAATCCAGACAAATACAACAGGCTATTTTTTAAGTCAAAAATAAGCACACGTCCTCCAAGGAGAAGACACTTCAGCTTGCTTTAATGCCCAACTACTGTTTATTTTCTAAACTGAACAAATTTGAAGAAACTACAAAATGTGTGTTTTGCAAAAGTTATAGTTTTCTCCTCAATAGGATCGACCCAGCAGATATAGAAAATGTGCACTAAAACTGGCAGAAATGCAGTTGCAAGGTTGTCTCCAGTAACGGATGTGTACTTGCTTTCACTTAGAAAACCAACAAAATGTTTCATTTAGCTGGGGATATTCAAACTTTGGCATATGACCATAAAAAGAGGCATGATACTGCCCTTACTGTTGGATGCACTTCGAACGAGCATGAGCATTCCGCATTCAGGACAGAATACAGATCACTAAAGGCTTATTAATGACTTATTTTCACTGTGTTTTTGAGAAAGGCAGTTGAAGTGGGGAAGCATAGTTCTACACATGTGTTTGTCCAAAGCGGTAGCTGGTGATGCAACTAAAACAATATCTACAAATCATGTCAGAATAAGCATAATGTCAGAAATAAAGAGATTTTAACGTTAAAAGAGATGCTTTTAATGTGTTTGCTTAAAAACAATAGGATAGCAGTGCCTGAATCAAGGTAGTTTGAGTAAAATGCATGAAATACCATCAATAATATCAGTATCACTGCATGTCTTGTGTATCACTAGAGTGGGGGCTCTCTATTTGTCCTGTGGATTAGACCGCTGAATCAACCTTAGAGCTTAGTGTCTTTGAGTAGACCATCTCGCTTCTTTTCCTTAATCCTGGGGCTGGAGTTGCTCTGGAATATCTTTTTCCAGATCCATGCTAAGTGATCACCCCACTGCTAATTAGAGGCAGCAAAGTGGTCATTTTTGTAATGATTAGGAGCATAAAAGCTAAAAAGCTAGATGGCTAGATTTTATGTACACCCTCCTAATAAAATTCTCTGCAGCCTCGCTGCCTAACGGCCTTAATCCTGCCAAATGGAAAGGAAAAGATCTCACAGTCTCTTGCCAAAGCAAGAGCAGCAGTGCTTTCAGCGCTAAATAGTGCTGTTCACAGCTCATGAATGATCTTGAATGTTTTGCCATTTTCAACCACTGGTAGGCAGCATTGCTCATGTTTGAACTCATTAAACCAGCAGTCCACAATTTCACTGTAACTGGATACTGTTGCTTTTCACCAGGAGCCTCCTAGAAGCCTTAGAAACATCTGGGTATTAAAGTTAGGTTTGTAAATTAGGCTGGAACAAAGCCCTGCTGGGCTGCACATCTCTGGTCACTTTAAAACCACACTCACTTTAAACGTCCCTTCTATTCATACTCAGGAATATACAGAACTGTGCAAAGGCACTTATACAGACTGTTTAAAGCCATTTTCTCAGCATGTGATAAAGTGTCTTTCTGCCAGCGAAGTTAACATCAGAATAAATGCAAACAAACAAGAAAGCAGTAAAAAGTATCAAGATTTGTTTGTAAAAAGTAGTTGATATTGTGTGAGCAGGTGAGGAGAACACAGGTTTGGTTCCAGATTTCTCCTCGGCTTCTCCATTTAATTTCAAGAAGGACTGATTGAGGCTCTGACTTTCTGAGAATTTTATTACTGATAATGATGCTCCATCGTTATCTGTATATGACAATAATCTTGAAACTTGAAAACTTTATGCCTGTGATTCACACACCTAATGGACATCTCAGCTCTTCACACAGAGAAGTAATCACATCTCAAGAAAACACTTCACCCCACCACCCCACTTGAACACACACCGTTAAGGCACTCCATCTCGGGCTCCTCCCCTTCCTGTCCCTTCTGCAGTCTCTTGGCATTGCGTCTCTGCTTGCAGTAGAACATGAGTCCCAGCACGGCGATGATGTAGGCGACGGCCGCCCCCACAGACAGACCGATGGTTTGGATCATCTTGTAGGGCGTCTTCCCCTCGTCTTCATCGCGGGTGTGCTTTGGCTTTTCTAGAGCAGGAGCGGAAAGAAAGAGGAGCTTGTCAGTGTTTTCACAGTGTTCTCAATATCCCAGGAATATCAGGGTCCTCCAGCTCAAACTCCACAGCTTTGCATTTTACCTGCCACGACTGGGCGAGCAACCCTAGTCAAATCTAGATAATAGTCAATAATAATAATAATAACAATAATAATCTAGTGTAACTGTAATAATAATTACTGCCATTATTTGGTATGATATTTAAATGTTACCAGGAAAGTACTTAATTACACAGTGACGTATGCAATGAATTACTTTTAAATTCTTTTTAAGATCTGTACAAACAGATTTGAGTCTTTTTCTCTCTGTGCCTAGAAATGACAAATCAAATTCAAATCATTATTAAATTTCGCTTCTACTTATAAACACAAATGTTAAATCTACAGTATTGCTACCATTTCAATGAGATTTAGGTGAGAAATAAACTCGCTGTTGTTATTTCTGGTGATAGATCGGATTAACAGTGATGCACACTGCACTGAATTGAACTGGAAATACAGTAAACATTACTGTAAAGAACTTCAGAGCTCCAGTACTTGAATTCAAGAAACTTACACTTCATAAAAGAGTTTCTTCACAGGGCTTTGGGTTAAGGTAACCTCAGAAATATTCGTAATCAAAGGCAATGGCGGGAGAGCCTTATTTACAAAAAGCAGGCCAGAGTTAGTGCCAGCTGAAGAATCCATCTAAGTTTAAAGTCATCCTGTTTTTTGGGGTTTTTTTTTTTACCATTTCTGGCAACATCTTAATAATTAATTATGTAAATATGCCATTAATTTTGTCATTCTATACTAATATTTAAGTAGTACAGTCAAACAGCTCTGGGAATGATTCATCATATACTCTTTAAAAGAAGGATTCCTTGTTTTCTGCTGGCTCAGAGACCCTCCCTTGCTTCTGGTTTCACTTGGAAATGGTACGGGCAGAACAGAAGGATAGTGTGTTATGATTTCCGACAGACGCTGACCATAATGCGTTCAGTGAGTGAATACACCACTACTCAGCCCAAGAACTCTTTGAACCTGTCGGGATCCCGCCAGCCATGATGCATTCGTAGCCAGCCAGTTCCCCGAGGCAAATGTGAGCAATACATGAGACCCGATCAACTACGCAAGCAACCGAGTGGCAAAATAGAAATCATTTTAAAGAGCCCCTATTCTGGGAAAAAAAAAAAAAAAACTTTTGTTGTTTTGATTGAACTGTTTTTGTGATGTCACAAAAACTACAAATTTGCATATACAGTGGGGGAAATAATTATTTGATCCCCTGCTGAATTTGTATGTTTGCTGACTTACAAAAAAACGAACAGTCTCTAATTCAGGAGGTAGTTTCTTTTTTCTGGAGAAAGACAGAATATCAACCAAAAATAAAAAAAAGTCCTAAATTGATTTGCATTTCACTGAGAGAAATAAGTATTTGATCCCCTACAACCCAGCCAGACTTCTATCAATTACAGGGACTCCTGATCTGAACTTGTTATGTGTATAAAGCACACCTGTCCAGAATCAGTTTCTTCCATTCCAACCTCTCCACCACCATGGGCAAGACCAAAGAGCTGTCAAAGGACTTCAGAGACCAGATTGGTAACTACATCATAATGGATTGAAATCTTGCAGGGCCCGTAAGGTCCCCCTGCTCAAGAAGGCACGTGTACAGTCAATCTTAAGTTTTCCAGTGAACATCTAAATGATTCAGAGAAGGCTTGGGAGAAAGTGCTGTGGTCAGATGAGACCAAAATCAAGCATCAACTCGACCCGCCGTGTTAGGAGGAAGAGAAATGCTGAGTATGACAAGTTTTAAAGGTGTGTTTCAGTTTAGACTGCTCTCTGAATGAGATACAGCACAGAGAATTGAATCAGAACAAAGATCACTTACATATCAGTAAATATATAAATCAAAATGTAAGACACAGCCACAGTCAGATGCAATAAAAGGCACTAAAACATGCTTGTTATCCAGACACCATAACACACAGATTTAAAAACGACTTTGTTGTTCAACAGGTCTGTGTATTCCCGAGTAACACAGCGGGTTTTGTGTTTCGGCTGATTAGAGGATCAAAGGCTTTGGCAATAGACACCTCCAGACAGGCTCGCACAGACCCTCTTCTCTTCCCCAGAGTGACGCCCGTCTGAGCGTGATAGGAGTCCTGTGATTCGGAGGAAGCCGCGAAATCACAGAAGTTAGGAGGTCACACGACTGCACAGAATAGCTACACCATGCCTAATGTTGTTGGCTGAATTAAGCTTGATCAAGTTAAAGTCACTTGAATGAGTCGAACATAGCATCTTATTTGGCGTCACAGAGAACGTCTCACGATCTGAGTGAAACAAGGTCATATGAGAGACTGAGAGCTCTTGTTTAAGGCTTCACCCAGCGGCCAAGGTGCCTGCCCTGTACTGCCCCTGCACTGAAAGGCATTTACACGATGCAAAAACAGAAGAGTGTATGTCTATAATGGAATTTGTTCAGTCAGCCTAACTTTATGATGTTTATCTTTTCATTTGTCACTCATCTTCAAGGATGCAGTATATTGTTGCTCTCAGAACAAAAGCTCATATCTCTGAAACTTAACTTTCAGTGAAAGGTCATGTGTGAAGACTGTATTCATTTCTGTTTTGACAGTGTCGGTATGTTGTATGGACTGTGTGTATGATATTTAAACTCACCCACGACGAAGAGCTGTGCCACACTGTACTCGATGCTGCAGCTGTTGCCAGCCATGCAAGTGTACTTTCCTGTGTCATCAGTACTGACATCACTAATCACCAGAGACCCATTGGGCATCTTTTTAAACCTGAGAGAGAGAGAGAGAGAGAGAGAGAGATAGAGAGAGAGAGAGAGAGAGAGAGAGAGAGAGAATGAAAAAGAGAAAGATAGAAACAGGGAGAGAGAATAAAAGATAGAATAAGGGAGAGAGATGGAAAGTTAGAAAGAAAGAGATAGAAAGAGAAAAAGAGAGAAATAGGGAAAGAGAAAAAGAGAGACAGAAGATAGTTAGGGACAGAAAGAAAAAAAGGAAGAAAGAAAGAAAGATGAAAGAGAGAAAGAGACAGAAAAAGAGATAGAAACAGGGACAGAGAGAGAAAGAAAGACAGAAATAAATGAATTTAATTGAGAGAAAGAGAGAGAGAGAAAGAAAAAGAGAATGACAGCAATAGGGAGGGAGAAAAAGAAAGAAGAAGAGAGACAGAAAGAGAGAGAAAAATAGGGGCAGAAAAAATGAGAGAATAGAGACAGAGAAAGAAAGAAAGACAGAGACAGAGAAAAAAGGGACAGAGAAAAAGAGATAGAAATAGCGACAGAGAGACAAAGAGAGACAGAAATAAGGTGAGAAAGAAAGAGAGAGAAAGATAGAGAAGAGAGAGAGAGATTCAGTTAATGAACCAGACAGCAAGATTAAATGAGTTACTGCATCAAATTCAGTTTTGGCGCAAAACATGTACACAATCTCTCCATTTTTCCATTTTTTTTAACCTCAGCCTAAAATGCCCATCCCCACCACTGGCCAATCTGGCAGTAAAGAAATCAGAATGTGCCATAAAAAACTAGTGCAACCCTAAAGAAGATGGGGATAAAGGTGCTCTGACCAGTGAGCGACATTCATCAGCCAGTTAAAGAGCTCCGTGAAAGAGAGCCTGGCACAATGTGACAAAGTTCCTTTTACAAAGTTCCTTTTTACACTCAAATTCCATTATAGGTTATTGCTTTGTTTGCAAATATGGATAGGGATAATAGAGGACAATAACAGAAAAAGTGAGGCAGACCTGGTGGAGGTGATGGACAGCACCTTGTCCTTGACCATCCACTGGATGAAGGGCTGAGGGTCTCCTGTAGCCTGGCAGTGCAGCATGGCCGTGTGGCCCTGGTACACCGTGGTATATTCTGGAGCCAGCTTGAACTCTATAAAGACTGAGAGAAGGAGGAGGTGGTGGAAAATAATAGGGATTATGACAATTATAATACAACACAGAAAATTATAAATCTACACTGGTTTTTAAGTGAGACTGAAATAGGTACGTGTCATGGCTCTAAAGTAGTAAAAGTAGTAAAAAATAGGAATAATATTAATATTCATTCCTTAAAAAGTACTAAGAAGGCTTTTCTGTAAGTAACATATATACAACCCCCCACAACATACACAACATACACTCACCTCCCACAGTGAGGGAGACGTGGGCTCTGATTTCGCCCTGCAGGCGGTTGCTGGCCACGCAGGTGTAGTTCCCTGCATCACTCCGCAACACCTTGCTAAAGTGCAGAACCCCATTCACCTGCTTCACATGAGAGGGGACAGCACTGCCATCTACAGAGAGAGAGAAGAGAGAGAAGATAGCGATAGAGACAGACAGAGAAAAAAGCAGAACATTTTGAGCAAGAGAAAAAGCGAGAGAAATAGGGAGAGCGAGAGAGAGAGAGAGAGACAGAGAGAGAAAGAAAGAAAGAAAAAACAGAAAAGACAGGTGAGCAAGCAGAAGGGTGAGGAAGAGAAAAAGAGAAATAGGGATAGATAGGGAGAGAGAAAGAAAGAAAGAAAAAGACAGAAAACAGGGAGAGGAAGAGAGAAAGAAAGAAGAAGAAGAGAGGAGAGACCCAGAGAGAGAGAGGAACATATAAAATAGGTAGAGAGAGAAAGAAAGAGAAAATCAGACAGAAAATAGGGAGAGTGGAGAAAGAAAGACAGAAAGAAAGGAGAGAGAAAAAAAGATAGAAAATACAGAGAGTAAGAGAGCGAGAGAGAGAGAGAGAGAGAGAAAGAGAGAGAGAGAGAGAGATTCCATTAATGAACCAGGCAGCAAGGCTAAATGAGCTACTGCGTCAAATTCTTCATAGTTTTGGAACAAAACATGTACACTGTGTGATCTCTAAGGTGCCTAATTGTGCATCTATGCATAATGAATGATTAATGAAACCTATAGTTTAAGTAAAAATGCTTTCTGGAAATAGAAAAAGCAGCGCAGTTCCTGTACTGCTGAGTGGGTAAATGCCAGATGAGTTACTGCATCAAATTCATTGTTTCGGAGCAACATGTATTCATGGAAATTAAAAGAAGAGAGCAAGAGATTTGTAACAGTGCAGGACACAAGCAGTCAGCATTTCTGTAACTCAGCCCTACAGTGCCTCTCACCTGCTCTGGTCCAGTGTACAGCGGGGGCCTCTCGGCCCGTAGCAGAACACGACACATTGGCCTCTCTGTCCAGCTGCAAACACTGAGTAGGCTGCGGTGACGGGGTGAACTTCAGCTTCTCTGAAACACAAATGGACAGTGCATTACACACACATACAGTATGTACAGGCTAAAAACGGTATGAACTTATGAATCAATGAAGTGATTCTCTCCAACACACACATTTAACTACATCCCTAAGCCGGACAATGCTTCTCCCTTTTTTGATTAATCAGACAGGTACTATCAGGTCATTTATATGTTTTATTAATGCTTTTGTCTTCTGAAAATTATTTATATTTACATTTTTCTTATCACATGTGCATAGTACTATAGGCACAGTTGATGGATGTCAAATGTCTCCACCAAGGTAAAGTGATGTAGGATCATCTTGTGTCTGTTAGGCTACTGTATCATATGCCACTAGCTCAATATTGTAGATAAAGCAGATAAACCAGCTCACCCAGTATGAAGACCCTGGCCTGTGCGGTCAGGTTTCCTCCCACAGTCCTGCTCTGGCAGCTATACATCACTCCATCATACACCTCCACACTGTTTATCCTCAGAGTCCCATTAGGAAACAGCTTAAACCGAGTGTCCTGCAGACATTATTATTATTATTATTATTATTATTATTATAAATAAAATGAATAATAATAATGAATGTCTTATAATATTGTTAATTATAACTAATATAATCACTGCCAGCAAAAAATGTGAATTATTTTGCATCCCTGAAAATTCAGTTAAGCCAGTACTGGCTTCCACATGTGACCTGTCACGCCTTACGTTGTGTAAGCATGTTTTGACACCATTATATCTAGTACATATACAGTACGTCCTACGTTTGACACTTATTCCAAAAATATTAACCAGAACAGAATCAATTAAACCTAAATTTCACACATTAAATTAATGTAACTGAATTCAAATATAAGGAACGAGGTAAAAAGCTTTAAATAAGGAAATATTTCAAACAGAATTACTATTAAATCTATCCTGATCAATGAACTAATACTATGGTAAGTGTAATATAAACCTAAATACTCCTCCAGAAGACGACCCTGACCTCGTCACTGATTTCCTGCAGGTTGCGGTACCAGGTGACCTGGGCTGGGGGTGTGGACTGGACATGGCAGTGCAGGTACCCCGACTGCCCCTCATCCATATAGGTATCCTGGGGCCTGGTGGACCACTCCGGGGGTGCTGGGGGAGAGGTTTATTGTTATTTACTGTTTCACTACAGAACAAGCCATGATTACTGTTATTGTTATTGAATTTCATTGCTTTTTTTCGAGTAATGTGACTGCACATGTTCAGAGTAGTGTCTGTCAATATATTATTATAGCAATACAGTATATGAATAGAAAGAAACTGCTAGGGTGATCAGTTAAAACGGCTGATTTTTATGATCCATGCTGTTTTAACCCTTAGTAAAATCTGATTTCAACAAATATAAACAGTGTAAAACAATCTAAAACCGGTGTTTTCTCGGACCTCCCTCCCTCTGCAGGTTTTTCCCACCCACTCGTGGGCAGAGACTACCCCGAAAGTTCTTTGGGGTTCAAAGATCTCAAGTTTTTCTGTTTCTAAAACCTAAAATAAAAGAAATTTGTTCTTTTTTGTTCTTTATGGGTATTTGCATGTGACGCCATTTTTTAAACCCAGTAGTGGTTATTACTATTATTACACATATTTTTTTTAAATTACAATAACTTTGGTTCTACATTACACAGGAACACCAAATAAAGCTCAGCATGACGTCTGACACCTTGGCATCAACACAAAATGGGGGAACTTCCATATGAGGAGTTGTTTGGCCGTATGACGACAATTTACTATTTGCTGAGCTACAGGTATGGATCCATGCCGCTCGTGTTCTAAGGGTTATGGCAATAGTCAATGCGATTACCTGATTAGCAACAGAAAGTCTACTCACCAGCCACAGTCACAGTGAATTCCCGCCGCCTCTTTCCTGCCTTGTTTTGGGCCATGCAAGTGTACAAGCCAGAGTCTCCATCCTCAGTGGGGTCAAAGATGAGGTCCACGCCCTGCTGGTACACGCGGCCCTCAGAGGGCACTCTCTCACCGCCATGCTCCCACCACACTTCTGGCACAGGACGGCCGTTCGGGGGATGACATGTGATCCTCTCCACACCGTTAGGAGAGAAAAACCTAGAGGTCCTACCTCCCATCTCCTCTATTTCTACAAGAGAAGGAGGAAATAGGAAAGAAGACAGAACACTGACTGAGATTGAGAGCATTTCATAGTAACGATTTCAAGATTGAGAGCATTTCAAGTCATCACAAAGTGCTGAGAAATAAAATTCCATACAATATAAACTGTACAAGTCCACATATATTAAAGTACTACACCCCACCACAGTGATTTCGCAAACCAGGCTTCACAACGAAAAGCAATGTTCATTTGACAAGTTGTGAGTGCGGCGGAATTTATTAGCCCTTAAATACTTTATTCTGGTATGGAATAATCCAGTTTAACCCACATGGAGATTAGAAAGGGATTAGGTAAATTAGTGCGGCTCTGAGTGGGCAGTCGCTAGACACTTCCCATTGAGTGTCGAACTTTTCCCATCAGCCTGTAAGCCGGGGGCCTGCCGGTCTAACCCATGTTCTGGGAACACTTAGAACCAGCCGCTGCAGCAGAGCTCTATTAGCAGCGTTCTATTTGTTGAGGCTGTGAAAAAGCTGATTGATTCTGGCAGAAAACGCCCCCTCTTTTTCAGCACTACACTGTAAAGCTGTTAATGAGTTTCTCCACTTAGCGTCCTTCTGCCACATATGTAGCACATGCTGTGCAAATTGTTTAAAGCCATTTTTTCTCGGTGTGTGAATAAAGTGTCTTTCTGCTAGCAAAGCTAACATCAGAATAAATGCAAACAAACAAGGAAGCAGAAAAAGTATCAAGATTTGTTGTGTTTGTATCAAAGTAGTTGATATTTTGTGAGCTGGTGAGGAGAACACAGGTTCGGTTCCAGATTCCTCCTCAGTTCCCCCAGCCGTTGTTTGGATTTGTCAGACTCCATCAGCAGCTCCTGATTTAATTTAATGAAGGACTGATTGAGTCAAACCAGGTTTCTGATGGAAACTACAAGTAATACTGGACTTCCACAAGGAACACACTGATATACTGAACATAAAACCACTTCTTACTGTATGATCTTACTTGTATTTATTCTATTCTGGCTCATTTAATATATTTAGCAATATTAAATCTGAAGAAAAAAAAACACTCACTGCTCATCTGAACAGTTTAAATAGTACTTTTGCAGGTGCCCAGGACTCTTTCACACTGTACTGTATAATTTTTTGGATGCAGTTCTCTGTACTAAAAGAACAGAAAACACAGTGAAACAGGCCTACGCATAACAGAAGTTGATACTTGTAACAGAAGCCAATGGGCAGGTGCTGAAAGTGTGTTCCAGGTTTTTCTGTATGTTTACTGAGTGCACACGTTAACTACAGGCTACAGACACAGCAGATAGAATTTCTGCTGAAAACCGCTGGAATGCTCATTTAAAGTGACTGTGAAGCAGCGTGTTATAATGAAGTAACACACCTAGATCCTCTCCTGTGTCTTTTCACTCAGTTTCCTTTATCCTAAGATTCCCCAAGACAAGCCATTGCAATAATCCAGTAGAGATAAACCAGTCAAATTAGCAGCCAGGGCAATTAGCTGCATGCAATTCAGGCGAGAAGACAAAAAAATGGCAAAGAGCTTTTGCTGTTTTCCTGCAGTCACCAATTACTGCCACCTCTGCCGGGCATGTAGGATGATTGGATGATAACTAATAAAAAAACACACATTTATTTTTTTTATCTCACTATTGTCAGAGCAGTCTTATGGTCACATATTAGTTTTGTAACAATCTAAAACTGCACTTCTTTATACTTGTATTATTTTTTCTACATATTCTTATTACTTAGTTCCACAGTTTTCTCTTTAGTTTATTGTAACTATATTGCACAGTCTCACAAACATTGCTCATTTCACTGCACATTGTACTGTGTATGTGACAAATAAATAATCTTGTATGTTGAACCTATAAGACAAGAAAAGATAAGATAAAGGTTTAAACCTTTTTTAGTCCCACACGTGGACAGTGCATTGTCACAGCAGAAAGTGGACAGTACAAAGAGCCGCAAAAATGAAAAACAATGGAATAATGTAGAATAAAATACTAAACCAACAGCACAGTATAAAATGTGCACTATTATGAAAATTGAATAAAATAACAAATAACAATGTGCATGTGTATTGTAAAAATGTATACTTATACATACATGTATATACAC
>JBBPCX010056502.1:0-14434 GCA_037974365.1 Hydrocynus forskahlii | reverse complement strand
GTTATAGAGTCTGATGGGTGGGTGTGTGACAGGGGGAGGAGTTATAGAGTCTGATGGGTGGGTGTGTGACAGGGGGACTTTATGCTGGTGAGTCTGTGGCTAAAAGTACTTCTCAGTTCAGCCACCACACTGTGCATCAAGTTCCTTATCCACCACTGAGCCAGCTTTCTGGACCACTTTAATGACTTTCAAAGGCCTACTTATGGACATTTTTAATGATAACTGTAAAAGTTTTAATTCGGCTTTATTATTTTGTTATGGTAATTATGGTTCCTGTGCTATGTGTTTTTTTTACTGTTTTGTTTCAGACACTGCAACTCCTTCCTCTGACACACAGCCACACAATGATCTGTGCAAAACCCTGCTGCGACTCAGATGTGCAATTTCTTATCGGGTTTAAAGCTTGATCATTATGTGCAATATCTTATCATTATGTGCGGTAGTGCAATATAACTATTTATTTCAATATTACTGATCTACTACTGAACCGTTTTACGTACAATAGCAGACTTGGCCTGGAGAACATCTCCTAACCACTATCAGTGTTACTAGAAAATTACTTAGCAGTAAGATACATATCTGTAGTGTTTACACTATAATGTGCATGTAGTATAGTGTATTTCATACTGAGGTTTTTCTGCAGAGTTTTTATTTGACTTTCATTTTAGACTTCATATTTAATATCGTCTCTCTGCGTCTGTGTGTCTGTGCAACATAAGCAATTTACTCTAGGATCAAAGTTTTCTGATTCTGATTTTGAGTATTGTTTTGCTTGTGCTTTCTGCCACTTGCCAGGCTGTCACTGTTCTTAATGCCTTGCCTGATAAAATAAAGTTTGACTTTCCAGTTGGATTTATCCTAATCTTTCCATTTTTCTCCACCTGTGCCTTGTTACAAGAATGTGGACTGACCTTGTAGTTTCGCTCAGTGGACACTTTATCAGAAACTCTTGCCATGTAAATGCATTTTGTAGGTCACGAACTGTAACTAATAATGGCATTGTGATGGCATGGTGGTGTGTGAGGTGCTGCTACAGGTGTGTGGTGTTGCTGAGGTTTTTATGAAAGTCGGTGTGGAAGGTGGCGCGCCGGCCAAAAATAGCCAGCCAAGAGCAGCTATTTGCTCAGAAGCTGACCAGTGACAATGGACTAGAGGATGGTTAACACAAGCTGTGCCTCAACAGATGGGCTACAGTCTCTAACTGGAACTTCCCCCATAAACTGCTGACATGTTGAGCAATATCCCTTTCGTTTTAAAGAGGTGAACTGTCTCTTCCGCCCTTATAATGTCTCTTTAAACAGCGTTTCTTCTGAAAGCGAGGATATCGTGGGGGGATTGCTGCGGTAACAGCCTCTCCCAGAAGAAAGGAAAATTCATAATAAGACTCTTCTTTGTCCAGCCTATTTCTCCTACACATAACTGAGCTCAGTTTAAGATCAGTATGAGACTATCATCGTTTTCTCTTAAACTTCCTAAGTCTAGCATCTGAGAAAAAGTCTTCCTCTAATCTCAGCATGATCCAGTTTAAGATCTTAAAATGCTCTTTCTTTTCTCTCACTGCTTTGATCTTTAATTGTCTCAGATCATCACCTCTTCAGAAGATCCTAAAGAAATCTTGGCTGGCTTATAAATGAGCCTGTACAACATCTGAAATGTGTCTTAGTGATCAAATTCAAGTCTCAAAACTCCCAAAGTCAGACAGCTTTGAGATCCACAAGGTTGTTAAAGAGAGGAGAACTGAGAACAGCTGAAGAACTTCTGTCTTAAGTCGATTTTTCCTTTTGCTCCTTATTTCTTCTCTTAGGAGAAACAAGTCAGACTTCAATAATCTCCAAGTAAGCAGATGATATATTTCTGATGAGGCAAAGAAAAGAAAATCATGAGCAAAATCTTCCTCTGGGCTACTTTTCTTGGAACATTGTTTTTCATTGCTTCAGGCCATGAGAGCATGAGTGAGGTCAGGTGCTGATGCTGGATGATCAGTTTTGGATCACAAACAACACTCCAACCCATTCTAGAAATATTGGATAGAGCTCCATCACTTACAGCTCCACCGCTCAACGATGGCTTTTAAATGAGTCTTTACAACATCAGAAATTTGTCTTAGAGATCAAATTCAAGTCACAAAACTCCCAAATTCAGACAGCTTTTAGATCCACAAGGTTGTTAAAGTAAAGAAAACTGAGAAAAGCAAAATTACTTCTTTCTTCTCTTAGGAGAAACACGTCAGACCTCAATAATCTCTGGGCTGCTCTTCTGGGAAGGGAAGGCTTGACTAGATGTTGGAACACTGCAGTGAGGATCCGACTGCTTTTGGCCACGAAAGCATGATCAGGTGATGTTGGACGAACAGTTCTAGATCACAAACGCCACTCCAACTCATCCCACAGGGACTGGATTGAGCTTCACAGAGAACGTAGCTCCACAGTTCAATGCTGGGGGGCTTAATATTCCTCTAGCTGACACTGGGTATCGGGGAAGGTGACCTTAGGGTCCCGTTTGACTGCCACACTTTTCTCTGGATATTATATAAGCTGTGTGTGCACAACTGAATGCCTGTGTCAGCAGCATGACTAAATTCACTTATTAGAAGGGACGGATAGTCAGTGTATCTGTTGTTCAATGAATTGGTCTCCATCACATGTGTGGCCACTTACTGTACAGTCTGTTAAAGCAATGATCCAGCAACAATTTAAAATATCCAGTTTCTCCTCCCACATTCCATCTTTGGGATCTGAATTTGCTTGTTTAGTTTGAGCACTGGAGCTATAGATGGAGGTGTATATCCCACTAGTTAGCATCTTGGTCATGAAACACTCACCTAAGACCCTATGGTGGTGTTCAGACTAGTCTAACAGACTAGTCTATGTGGTTTCTGATACTGAATGATTGTTGTATGTTAATGACAGATGGGCTGCAATATTGTGCAAAAGTCGTTGGCAGTTATGAAAATGACTCAAAACAATTTACCTGGACAGTAAGTGTACTTTCGCCAGAACAATATATGCTGACATGAGTGTCTGTTTGAAGACCCCCGGTTAGGGTCCATCGATAACCAGTGTCGTGGTCAGCAAAAATCAGTGAATGTGGTTTTACTCATTGAAGACGGATGAGCAAGGCTGGACCTCCAGTCTGCAGAAATGGGAATAAATACGGGAGACGGTCTGCACAGTCCCATTCCAAAGTGCATATTTAGCTTTAAGTGAGAGCGGGCTACATGTATATTTAATCAGGAGAGCAGGGCAGTGCTGGCCCCCCGAGAAAAGCCCTGTTTCTATCCCAGAAACGCTGCCTCTATCTCTTTCTTTCCTGGGGAAGGAAGCCAAAGGTCAGCGGCGCCAAAGATGACGTGCCAAATTAACGAAGATTCCGAGAAGGCAGGAAATTTACTGGGAAAACCAAAGCTGTCCAATTCCCTCCTTCAAAGTGGGGTGGAGGCGGGGAGGCAGTACACATACAGTATGCAATCAAATTATTGATTTTTCATATAAGCTGCTATACAGCGGCCCACATGTCTGCTGTTTGCTCTGTATTGGATCTGACAGTTACACTGGTGTCAGCGTTATGAGATGGAAGAGTGTGAATATATTGACCTGTCTGCTCACTGGCCCAACTTATTCTTTGTTTGCACGAAGCAAATGCCCTCCTACCGCAGTCCCCACTGTTTTACACTGTACATCTGTCCGACTCATCTGTATGAGACGTTCTGCATGTCTGAGGGCCGATAGCTTTGCATATTAGCACTGCAAATCTCTCAGGAAATGTCAGATTTCGTCATGATTTCTTTAACCCTTAGAACATGAGCACAACAAATGGTAAACAAAAGTTCCCTTGGTTTGTGTTGATGCTCGAGGTGTCAGAAGTCATGCTGAGCTTTGTTTGGTGTTCCTGTGTGACGCAGAACCAAAGTTATTGTAATTTAAAAACATGTTATAATAATAATAATGATAACCACTACTGGGGGGGTAAAAATTGCGTCACACACAAATGAACATAAAGAGCAAAACTGCCCAAGTTTGTTTTAAAAAACACTTTGAACCCAGGAGAACTTTCAGGATTGTCTCCGCCCACAAGTGGGCAGGGAAAAACGGCAGGGGGGGGGGTCCAGAGAGTGTCCGAGCAAAAAAGCAGCACAGGAGAACAAACACTAATTTTAAACTGTTGTATTGGTTGAAATCAGATTTTACTAATACACTCTGAGGTCTAAGGGTTAAATATGATTATTTTGGCTGAATCACAGTGTCACGTCTGGTCCGTCTCAGTCACGCCCCCAGCGGAGCCCGTCGTCCGAGTCCTAGGTTTTACACAGCCCTCGGCACGTTCATGTGATGTCATAGGTTGTCGTGCGTGTGGTCGTTTGGTGTCTAGGCAGCCCAGGTGAGTGTGTGGAGCTTCGTTAGCTCATTGGCGGGGTTGCTAGGTACCTAACAACATGTCCACCTGTCTTGTGTTTGGTTAAAGTGATTGAGTTTATTGCCCGTGTCGTGTGATTGGCTGTCTGCATGAGTATGTGAATTTAAAAGTCCAGCCGAGCCACAGAATCTCTGCGTGGTCACCCAAATCCATCCTGCGGCTCTGGTTCAGGTTTCGTGTTTGTAGAAATATTGTATTACTCTTGATTCATGTGATTTGTATTCACTAGTAGTGGAGAAAAGATGAAGCTCGCACAAAGGACTTATCCTGTTGGCAACCAGCGGACTCTCCAGTGGCCGTGGAGAGCTCTGCCAGCCGAGCAACGTGAAGCTGGAACCTGTCATTACACCCACTGCTTGGTGTTCTGACTGTGTGCTTCTCCCATGTTCCTCTTCCCCTATGTGTCTGCAGACGTGAATGCAAGAGCCTTGAGAGAGCTCCACGGGGTGTGGAGTAGTTGTAGTGGTCCCTGAAGTCATGCAGCTTGCTAAGCTTCAGAAGAGCAGCAGAGTCCCCCTTCTAGTGTTCAGAGACAGTTTCCAGAACTTCGTGTTTGAGTTTGTGTTTTCCGTTCGTGCCCTCCGGAGTGAAGGTCCTCCAGAACTTTGTGTTCGAGTTTTTTTGTCATTAAAACCTATTTCCATTACTAACTCTGTTTCCTGCTAGTGTGTCCACCCCATACCCGACATGACACACAGAGGAACTTTACCTGGAGGAACCACTGGAGTATGGGCTATAGAAGCAATATAATTGATTGTTGCGTTTAAAATAGTATGATAATTTAATTTTGGCCCATGTAAGCACATACTTTATGGAACATTAGCATAACCGATTATAATCCCCCCTTCTGAAAGGGGAGTCACACCCTTCAGAAGCATTTTCACAGGTACACTCATTCAGTCATTTCCACATGGCCAGAAGACAAAACTGTATTGATGTAATATATTTTTATTGGTGTGGAAATGAGAATAAAATCGGTGCAGAGCTTTTTATTGCTGTGCCACAAACGACAGGCACACATCTCGGTTCTCCATCACATGTGGCCACTCACTGTACAGTCTGTTAAAGCGATGGTCCAGCTCCAGATCTAAAATACCCAGTTTCTCCTCCCACATTCCATCTTTGGGGTCTGAATTTGCTTGGTTAGTTTAAGCACTGGAGCTATAGATGAAGGTACACTATATGGACAAAAGTATTGGGACACCTGACACACTTTAATGACATTGTATTAAAATCCATTGACTTTAGTAAAGAGTTGGCTCCCCCTTTGCAGCTATAACAGCTTCCACTCTTCTTGGAAGGCTTTCCACAAGATTTTGGAGTTTCTGTCGGAATTTGTGCCCATTCATTCTGTAGAGCATTTATGAGGTCAGACACGGATGTCGGACGAGAAGGTCTGGATCACAATCACAATCCAGTTCATCCCAAAGGTGCTGGATGCGGTTGAGGTCAGGACTCTGTGTGGCCAGTCGTTCTTCCACACTGAACTCCTCCAGCCACGTCTTTATGGAGCTCGCTTCGTGCACTGGGACACAGTTATGCTGGAATAGAAAAGGTTCTTCCTTAAACTGGGTCCATGAGCATTTGTTGGAAGACCCCCAGTCAGGGATGTTTTTGTTGAATGTTAAAGGTGAAATACATATGCTCTCTATGGAACACTTTACGATCAATTTCAGTGCACAATTTCTCTTTTTTATGTTTTACTGTTTGAAATGTTCTGTTTTCCTCCTGCTTTCTTGTCTGTGTGGTTGTTTTCATCCTCCATGCACCTTTGTTTATGTGTTTATGTTTCATGTGAGCATTTTTGGTCTTATTTCTAGTTGTGTTTTTGTTAAACCTGTTTATTTTCCATGTTGTTTCTGTGGTGCTCCTGTTCTTTATTGGATCCTTCTGTGTTTTTGTTGTTTCTTGTGTTTTCTCGAATCCAGGGCCCCTCATTTTTGTTACACCCTGCTTGCCTCAACCCTAACATCATTACATGTTTAGAATTTAACATCATAATCAAATGATTAATCAAAAAAAAATTAAAAATTGCAAAATAAACAGAAGCAAATAAAACAAAATATGTTCTGGGGGGAAAAAGATGGAACGAGTCGATGAGTTAAACATCTTTTAACTCAAGCAAACGCTAATTTCAACTATTTTGTGTCGCTTGCCATTCCTAAAAATTTCCAGAAACCCACAAATTTTTCTCATTTAGGCTTTTGGGGCGTCAATCAATATTTTGCACCCTGGTCTACACATTTGAAGTCAACAGCATTTCTTCTGAAATTAAAGGTATTAATATGGGCAGTTTGTTCCCCCCTTTCTGCAGGAACAGCCTCTACTTTGTTGAGAAGACTCTGCATCATATGTTGGAATATTGCTGTGAGGATTTAATTGCGTTCAGTCCCAAAAGATCAGGTACTGATGTTGGATTAGTTCAGGATAAAAAATCTTGTTCAGCACAACCAAATCACAACAGACTGTTTGTTCATTTCTGCTTATTCTAGTACTGGCACTGAACATTCAAATAATAACTTCCCAAATAAATGCAAGCATATCATTTTCTCAGGAAACCCAAGACTATTGGCAGTACCGCCAATAAAGGATTCTGTGCATTTTATGGACTATTGACGTCTTACAGTGTCAGAAACCACATAAGGGAACATTTTTATCAGATTTTTATTTTAATAGTGGGACCTATTGCCGTCTTTCTCTTTGCAGTAATGTAAATGCAGTGTTTCCTTTTACCTCACTGTGGACTTTCGTGAGCACACGCAGGTAGTTGGTGATGCTGCGTTCCAAACGCTCCAGCAGGCTTAGCCCACAGCCCGGCTGGCACTGCGCCCGTGCATGCCGGACATCCTGCACCAGAGAGCCCAGAGACAGCAAGATTTCAGCCTTACGTTGTGGGATCTGGAACACACACACACACTGGCTGGATGAGCACGGTGTAGGTGAAGTAAGGTAAGCTACATCTCCCAAGCTCCTAAAGGGCTTATTTCATACACAAAAACAATTTTCCTCACATTTTTTAAATAATGTGTACGTGTTTGTAGTATGTAAACATTGCTATGTTCACCCCCCCCAATCCATATAGTCCATATTTTTTTTTGTGATGGAAAAAAAACCCATCCACCTATTTAACCTACAGTACTTTAGCCCCACCCACTCACACTGAAGTTATAAGAAGTGTTTCTGCCCAGACTTGTTTTTCAAATGAGGCACACTACAGAGCAGCCAATCAGAACAAAGGCCATTTACATTATATAAATAATAATACTGTTAATAATATTGGGGTTTAGTCACATGGCACAATTATTTTAAAAGTGTTATGATGAAATAAAGAATAAAAAGTCTATTTTTTTGTTCACTCCCAGTTGACTCAAGTTTTGTTGATCGCCCCACTCCACTGATAAAAAAATTGGTCATTCACTCCCTCCCTGGTCAACCAGAATAATGTCCTGGATCTGTAATAATGTCCCGGAACTGCTACAGTACCACAGAGTGCAATCATTTTTGTATATCATACGGTATTCTCTCTTTAATGAAACCGGGGTTTCAGGTGTATTGTGTATCGCAATAACTACATTTATCACGATATCATTAAACATATCACCTTATTGCCCACCTCTATTCCCCACAAATATTAATCAGAACTTTATAATAGATCTTGGGCATGAAAATATTCATACACCTATTTTTCAAACACGTTTTCTCACCAAAAAACAAAAAACAAAATAAAAGCTCCAAACTGGACCAAGAGGCAAAAAATGTTTCAGTCTCTGTGTTTTCTCGTGTATCTTGAAGACCAGACCAGAAAGGTATGAACTAGATTCTTACTGACTCGCATATATGATATTTCAGAAATGGTCAAAATATGACTCATAGAAATAATGCAAAACTCAAATGCGAATGTATGGCCCATTTTTATTCTTTTTTTTTTAATTATATGTACGCTTTTTCCATTTTTATAGACTATTTTTCTTGTCTATTTGGACTTACTGATTTTTTTGACCACGTGGCTTTGTGAACTTTGATGCAGGGCAACCGGATGGGAGTAGGGAGGGAGGCAGCACTGCAGTCCACCTGGCACAATAAGACACACACACACACACACACACACACACCCACAGAGCAGATAAAGAGGTGGTAGGAAAGTGAAGAGTCAGACATGCGCACTGTGGAGAGCAGGTAGATAAGGCTGTCGGAGATGAACCGGTGCCTCAGACAGGCGATGACAGGTGAATGAGTGAGAGGAGGAGACGCGCAGCTTCAACATGAGGAAGAAACAGAGCAACGCAGACGAGTGTAACGAGCAGCTGCATTATATTTCTTTAGGAAAAGAATCCATGTAGATTTTCGGAGGTGCCAGGTACAAACACCATAAAGCCCTTGAAAATATTCTTATAAATAAATCAACATGTAGCTAAATGAATAAAACAGGTAAACAAACAAACAAGACAAATGCGAATGTATGGCCCATTTTTTACATAAATGCAACCTTTGGTCAAATGCTTGCAGGCAGAAGTTAACTTGGGAAACATCTTAATAGCATTGTTCACTCCCGAGTCCATATTCACGTTTTTTTTAAAAGGAAAAACAACCCATTTACATACATCCACCTATTTAACCTACAGTACTTTAGCCCCACCCACTTATGCTGAAGTTATAAGGAGTGTTTCCGCCCAGACTGCTTTTTGAATGAGGCACAATACAGAGCAGCCAATCAGAACAGAGGTCATTTACATAAATGCAATAATAATAAAAAATACTGCTAATAATATTGGGGTTATAACAAGCAGCCGCCTCATATTTATTTAGGAAATGAATACAAGACCTAAGTGTCATTTTCAGAGAGTTCAAACACAACCTCTAAAACCCTTGCGAATGTTCTTATAAATAAATCAACATGGAGCTAAATGAATAAAGCCAACAAATAAACAAACAGACCAGGAGAATAAATGGAACCTTTGATCAAATACTTCTAGGCTGTAGACAAGTTGTGAAACTTCTTAAAGTGGCCACTTAATTATCACAGGTGTTTAAGCTATTTGATGACATAATGAGATGTCCGTCCATCAGTCAATCCATCCATCCATCCATCCATCCATCCAGCCAGCCAGCCATTCATCCATCCATCTATTCATCAATCTACCCAGCCTTCCATCCAGCCATCTGTCCACCCACCCATCCATTTATCCATCCATATATCCATCTATCCATCTATTCATCCATCCACCCACCCATCCATCCATCTATCCATCTATTCATCCATCCAACCAGCCATTCATCCATCCATCTATTCATCCATCTGTTTATCCATCCATCCATCCAGCCATCTGTCCACCCACCCATCTGTTTATCCATCCATCCATCCATCCATCCATCTATTCATCCATCCATTTTCTGAACCTCTTATCTTAACCAGGTCTTCCTATGAAGACGCACCTCAGAACAAGAATAAGAAATCTTTATTGATCCTGGACTAAATTGCTCATGTATTGAAAACACAAACACACAGAAACACAAAGATAAGTATAATATAAAATATAATATAAAGTCAAAATAAAACTCCAGAAAATACTCCATACAATAAATTACTACACTATAGCACTAGACGCAATATGCTATACATTACATACAAAATGCTGTGGTCAGTAAGAGAGGTGGATATAAATACTATAGATAAATAAATTACTGATGAAGTAGTTTACCAGTAACATAAGTAGTGGTTTGGAGTTGTTCTCTATACCAAGTAGATAATATTGACTTAACTTGTGATATTCCATGTGATAAAACTATAAAATAATACAGATATTGCACATAACGAGAATGATTAAGCACGCAATAAGAAAGTGCAGATCTGAGCAGCAGCAGGTTATTACTTATGCTTTGAAAAAAACACTTAAAAAGTTAAAAAGTAGCTTTTCAGTTATGGATTTTTAAAGTAATCAGTCTTAAATGTTGATTGAACTGCAGATCCAACATGTACTAAAACCATCCATTTTTCCACTGAAATAAGTTTTACATACACAAGAACCTCTAGTACAATATAATGATTAAATGTCCACTATCCACCATCAGTAGAGAGAAAAAGTGCTTTGACTGTGATGAATATGGTGTGTATGTGTAATACCACAATGTATTTTGGGCTTAAGTACGTTAAGAGTAGTATTTCATATTTTTTCAAAACTTGTATTTCCAACATTTGCACGTTTGCAGGTTCCGTCTGTGCGGAGCTCTGGTTTTCTCCTCAGTCCAAAGACCTTCAAGTCAGGAGGCTAAATTGCCAATTGCCCTTAAGTATAAGTGTGTGAGTGTGTTTGTGTGTCTTCCCTCTGATGGACCCCACACCCATCATACACCACTGTTCTCATCCTCCCATCTGGCAAAAGATTCCATAGCTCACAGGCCTGCACTGCCACTGCAGTCCTGGCTGAATGTTGCGGTCCTGGAGGAACATTGTGATCCTGAAGGAATGTTGCGGTCCTGGAGGAACATAGTGGTCCCGGTTGAATGTTGTGGTCCTGGAGGATTGTTGTGGTCGTGGAGGATTGTTGTGGTCGTGGAGGATTGTTGTGGTCGTGGAGGATTGTTGGGGTCGTGGATGAACATTGTGGTCCTGGTTGAATGTTGTGATCCAGGTTGAATGCTGTGGTCCTGGAGGAACATTGCGGTCCTGGAGGAATGTTGTGGCTGAAATATGGCTGAAATGACAATGAACCTACTTGGCTTGACTTGTCTGGTGACCTGTTCAGGGTGTTTCTCTGTCTTTTACTCTGTGGCTCCTCCCACTTAGGCATGAGAATGGATGGATGGATGGATGGATGGTTGGATGTTTTTTATGTAGTATTCATGTCAATAGAATTATTAATTTCTGCAGGTGATTTTTTTTCAAGGCGAATTTACAAATTTCTTATACTTTCGCTAAAAATGTGTCCTGTCTGCCATACATTTTCTCAAAAGGAATTCATAGTAACTTTATCATACAGCACATTTCAAAGCACCCTGAATCCCAATAACAGCATTCATCTCTTATTAATTCATAAAAATGAAAAAAAAAAAAACCTGAAATCAATATTAAAAAGAATAAGATTATATTCCCCCCAGTAAAATCCCCTGCTGTGGGATTTAAAGTGAAATGTTATTTAAACCTAAATAAAGTAAATCTGAAAATTCCTGGTAGGGAGAACTTAAAAACAATTCGGTGCACGATTATTTGGAGGAGTTGGGGTGGAATAATTTGATTGGGTTGTTATGTTGTCACATCAGTATTTGTCATGGCTCCAGGGAATAAAATCTGAAAAATTCCACATTTCCAGTTTCCAGTGACTCCTCTCAGGTTTCCTTTTCAGTCACTAAGGCAATTAATCTGCTGCTTGTTTTGCTCTGGAGTGCCAGATTTCTTACCAAGTCCTTCTCCAGCTCCTTCACCTTGTTCAGGACCCGCCTGGCCTCACTGTCACACACAAAGTCCAGCGGCTTGGACTGAACCCGAGACAGTTCAGAGACCACCCAGCTCAGAAGCAGCAGAACCTCTACAGGAGAAAAGGAACAAGACAAGGAGAACAGTCCAGAAATTCATACAGGGTCCAGGAACACCAACAGACTTACATCTATCAATCTGTCTGTCTGTCTGTCTGTCTATCTGTCTGTATATCTGTCTATCTGTCTGTCCACCTATCTATCTGTCTGTCTGTCTGTATATCTGTCTGTATATCTGTCTGTCTGTCCATCTATCTATCTATCTATCTATCTATCTATCTATCTGTCTGTCTGTCTGTCTGTATTTCTGTCTGTCCATCTATCTATCGATATATCTATCTATCTATCTAGCTATCTATCTCTCTCTGTCTGTCCATCTATCTATCTATCTATCTATCTATCTATCTATCTATCTATCTATCTATCTATCTAGCTATCTGTCTGTCTGAATATCTGTCTGTCTGCCTATCTATCTATCTGTCCATCTATCTATTTCTCCCTTCTCCCTGAATCAGATTGTTCATTATGAGAATGTATTTCACCTGTTAGTTTTCGTTTAGAGATGTATACTCAGTGGATGAATTATGTGACACCTGTCATACATTTACAAATATTCCTGCACATCCTAAAAAATGAATTAACATCAAGACAGATAGTGACCCAGTCCAAAGTTTCGCAGTGAGTGTAGGCAGAAATTACAGTTTGTTGTATCTAGAACAAGTTGTCTTTAAAACAAATTAAAAGTCAGAATGAAAGAGTCAAGTTCATTCGTGTCTATTTATGTCTAACTGTATGTTTTGAGCTGTATTTCCTGTTTTTTTTTTTAAATTGCAGTGACAACTTTCACACAAAGGTATCTTATTCTTTGTGAGAAAACAGAGTCATTCAGAGCAGATTTACTCTCAAATGCAATTTTCCTGAGAAAGTGTGGCTCGCAATGGTAATGAGTAGAACCAGATGTCTGAAGCACTCTCCCCTCTTTAAAGTTCCTCACAGAAAGTGATAGTACACTGTGTACACTGTGACAATTTTCACACGAAGGTATCTTATCTTATTCAGATCTTATTCAGGTATCTTATTCAGATCTCAGTGGGTGATGCACTACTGAGGCCCATTCTTTAGACTGTTCTTCTCAAAATTCCCACCATTCAGAACCAAACATTTCATCTTTCTTCATATTCTGAAGAATTTCATAAGATTTCCAAATGTATTGATCATAGCTGCATCATAGCTGTATCATTGATCATAGCTGTATCAAGTACTTTCAGTGCTAATACTTATAAGTACTTATAAACACAATACTGATATTTGTAATAAGAAATAGGTAATAAGTAGTTTTAATTCACATATTAGAAATGATAAAGTCACATAAACACAGTCCTAATACTATATAAATAATAAGTAATATGTACTTTCTCTTGATGTATTAGAAATAATAAAGCACTGATACTTGTAATAAGTAATAAGTACTTTTGCTTGATCTATTTGAGATAACACCACATAAACAGAGTACTAATCCTTATAATCAATAATAAGTAGTTTTATTTGACATTAGAAATAATACAGTCACAGAAACACAACCTTAATACTTATATTAAATAATAAGTAATAAGTACTTTCTCTAGATGTATTAGAAATAATATAGTCACAGAAAACAGGACTACTACTGCTAATAAGTAATAAGTACTTTTACTTGAGGTATTTGAGATAATTACGCTACATAAGCAGAGTACTAATACTTACGATAAGTCATAAGTAATAAGCAGTTTCATTTGACATATTAGAGATAATAAAGCCACATAAACAAAGCCCTAATACTTACAATAAATAACAAGTAAGAAGTACTTTTGATGCATCAGAAATAATAAAGCCACATAAATACAGTACTAATACTGTAAAGTAATAAGTACTTTTATTTGAAGTATTAGAGATAATAAGGCCACAGAAGCACATGTTTTTGTTATTAAGTTCAGAAAGGATCTGGCTCGGTCCAAATCTGGCTCTGTAGAAAAGGTTATGTAACAGGATTCAGTAAAATATACTCACTGCTGAAATCCATGCCCAACATTATGCTCCATTCAGTTCCAGTGCATCTCTCGCACACTCTCTCAGGCGTTGAGGTTTTTATCTTGTCCCGCCTTTCTGTCCCTCACACCCCTGAGTGAAAGGAGAGCATGAAGAGTGTCCTGTTTCCTCTGGCCTGATAAGACTCGCATGTAGCCTGCAAACACCAGGAACCCACAGTGCAGCAGGTAACAGGGACGAATCACTGATTTCATTAAAATGTCACATCATTAAGTGGGTAAACTGCGTCATTCAGAGCAGGTTAATGCTCAAATGCGTTTTTCCTGAGAAATGACTCACAATGGTAATGAGTAGAACCAGATCTCTGAAGCACTTTCCCCTCTTTAAAGTTAAAGTGATAGTGAGTACACTGCCTGAGATTGTCTTTCTTTCTTTTCTTTATTTATTCATGTCACGGTGGTGTCTGGTGGTGGTGTTTTCCTGGTTTTTTGTTCCTGTTTGCCTGTTTTTGGTTTGCCTGTGTCCT
>JBBPCX010056492.1:0-10000 GCA_037974365.1 Hydrocynus forskahlii | reverse complement strand
GGTTCCATTCACCACCATTCTCTAGAAACACATCAAACCAAAGATCTTCTTTACACGTGCTCCACTATCAATTGAATTATGCAGAAATCTTGAAAATGACTTGAATTCATCTCTAGTGTTCGAATGTGGATGTTTACAGTATACATAGTGTTCTCTTTGAGCATCCGTGTGTAAGATCCCCCTGTAGTGAAGAGGCTGAAGAACAGAAATAACTGCTTTGGAACCTGAGGGCCCTGCTGTGACCAGCAGCCAGCAGGAACGTGGCGGCGTTAGGAAGAAAACTGCAGTTTGTGCAGCATGTCTGGCATAAAGGCGGTGGCTCAGGCTGTAGTCTATCTGTGGCCTAATGCTCATCCCTCCACAGCCTCTTTATAGTCTTAGATCACTGAGGATTAACTCTCTGGACATGGTCTTAATTACACTCTCAGTTGTGATTCAACATTGAATGTCCTTTATTTGAGAACTGAGCATAATCTTTGTTCAGCACAGCAGTCCAGTGTGTATGTGTGTGTGTGTGTGTGTGTGTGTGTGTGTGTGTGTGTGTGTGTGTGCGCACGCATATATATGTGCGTCTGTGTGTCGACAGTTTGATACTATAGTGAAAGTAAAGCTAGCCTCTCATTATCTTTCAGCTCATCTTGGTCTCGCTATAATCATAGCATCATATATCTCCTAGTTCTTCCTCTGAACACTCACACGCATACACACACACACACACACACACACACAGACACACACACACACACTCAGTTTTTACATTTCTGGATTGAGAGCATGAACTCTCTGAACTGCAGGCCGTCTCAGTAGCTCAGTGTAAGAAGCTTTTCAAGTGCAAAAGGTGGAAAATCACTGGCTTCACTTTACTAACATCTCGCTCTCTCACACTCTCTCACTCTCTATCCTTTTCTTTGCCCCACCCTTCTCTCTCTCTCTCTCTCTCTCTCTTACTCACCCCTTCTTTCCTTTTTCATAGTCTGTGGCTGTGCATGTGTTTATTTGTTTGTTTTAAGCCAATTTTCACCCATAGTAAATATGTGTGTGTGTGTGTGTGAGTGTGTGTGTGCGTGACAGATGCACACAAACAAACACACACTCCACAGGACGTATCAGGTATCCCACAACACTCTATCACACACTGCCATCTCAGATGGCAACTTTACCTCCGCACTTTTATGTAACCTCTCAATACAGGACCCTCTGTGTGTGTGTGTGTGAGTCTGGCCAGTGGAAAGGGCACCCTGGCAGCAGCAGGCAGAGCCAGTGGAAACTTCCTGAGGGCACTGGACGCTACCCTCCAGCAGCTCCACACAGAAAGAGAGAGAAACGCTGTTTTCTGAGCTGCGAGAGTCACTGACACTTGACTGTAAGCCCTGTTTGAGCTGGGTTCGTTTTACCTGAGGAAATACTGTCCTCTAATCCAAAAAAGCCTTTAATCTACTCCTTTGAAGGACTAGTTCAGTAAGAAAATCAAATGTACACATTTTTTTCTCCATTTACACTTGATGTAGTCAATCAGCCGAGACATGTTTGGAGTCCAGACGTTGCTACTTTAGTCTAGAACTGGAGCTACGAAGTTAAAAACCATTAAAAGTCAGTAATCGCCCAAATAATTTCTATAAATACACCCTCAAAAATTTGCTGCTCACCCAGTAGATACCACATCCAGCCCTTAATTCTGATGGAACAGACTCGTGGATGTGGTTTATGACACAGTATGACTTACTGTGAGCTCTTCATTCAAATGGAACATAATTGTAAGCATGGTTTATGACACGACATGACCTATCGCGGACAAAACTTTCAGGCAACACCAAGTCTGGTGTTCTCAAAGCAGTTGTGTGGAGTCGAAGGACTGCTCTTGTGCTATAATGTCGAAACACAGCCTGTTAAGATACAAAATTCTGCATAACCTGCTGTAACACTGAAGTGTACATCAGTGCTATGACTTTTCATGTGGCAATTTGGAAAAAATCCACTGGTGTTTTTTTAATCAGCAATTTGAGAAGGTGGCAATGCTTTAAACTCCTTCTCTTTCCAATGTAAAGCTACAAATAAATGGCATACTAATAAATACATTTCCAGTGACAACCCACCACCCCATCTCCTCCCTGTTCTTCATTCTTATCTCTCAAGCTTATCTCTGTTCCTTTAACCCTTAGAACACAAGCAGCATGGATCTGTGCCTGAAGCACAACAAATGGTAAAAAGTTTCTTCTTCTGAAACTGCATTCATTTCAATGGGGTTAAAAATGAATAGAAGTGAAAGGGGAAAAAAGGGATGAGCAAAAGAAAATGAAAAGACTAGTGCAGGTCATCACTGACCATGTTTGTGTGTCAGGGAAGTTGGCCTGAGGTATCACATGAAGTTTGGTGGGTTTCAGACGAAGCGTGTCCGAGAAGGACTATCTGAAAGTTCAGGGTGCCAATACTTTTGCAAATCGTTTTCACCGGAAAAACAGGAATAACAAACGAACGACAAGACGTATCAAATAGCTGTGAACAAGCACGTAATTCCAGATCGGGCCCGACGTTGGAACGGTGTCTCTATCTCGAAAGCCCTGGGAAGAGTAGTGTGCCAAAAACGGGTGAACGGAAGAAAGTTGATAATAAAACTTAAGAATAACAATAGTGTGCTTTAAAAGACCATACAGAACAAAAATGAACAAACTACTTTTATTTTAGGTCTTAGAAACAAACGAAAAAAACACATGATCTTTGAACCTAGGAGAACTTTAGGATAGTCTCCGCCCACAAATGGGTGGCGAAAACCTACAGAGGGAGGGGCTCTGGAGAGCAGCTGAGAAATCAGGGTACTAAGTTCTTGTAGCCTTCAAGCAGAAACTGCCCAAAAATCCAGCCCAGGTTTTCAGATTTTCTCTTCTCTTGTAGTCATACAGCCTCTTCTCATACTACAAGTATGTTGAAGTAGAGGTCTGAACTCACAGCAGGTTATTAATATGACCTTAAAGGTGACTCATCTGTTCTCATATCCTTTGTATTTATTGTGGTGTTCGACCTCGGTGACCCCTTCGTGTGATAACATGAAGAGATTATTTGTTTAGACAGAGTTAGGCTGACAAATTGCAGGCTGATGAAATCTGTACCGCACAAGATGATGAAATGCCAGTGCAACTTCATAATCAAACAGTGCCTTAAGAGTTATGTGCTTTTTAAAGAGTGAAGCGATGGTGTCATCGTGCATGAGCGAGCTGCTGAACAGGATCATGGAAAAGCTGGTGGAGCTTTTATACGGTGGAAAAGCTGATTTAGCGTCGTAAAGAACTCACATGGGAGAAGGGTTTACACGAGCCACGCACAGATGAGTGGAGATACCTGCTCAGAGGAGGTGCTGCAGATTGTGGCTGGAACTGGACTTCTCAAGAGGGTGGATCTCTTGGACCAAGGTTGTGAGGACTGCTTTACAGAGAACACATGTTTACACATTTTAAAGGGGACATATTATGCAAAACTCACTTTTTGCATCCTTTTGTATTTCCAGTGTCTCTACTGCTCATATAAGCACTCCAAGTGTGGAAAAAAAATCAATCTGTTTTCTGTGAATCAGCACATATGCTTCTATGAGCCATTTGGATGGCCCCCCCATTGTGACATAATAAAGGGGAAATTTGCATAGAACCACCCCTCACCTGTCGAGCCCCACCCACTAGATTAGTTGAAGATCTGCCATTTTTGTCTGCTGGTTTTACGAGCCCGCATAAGACACCGAGCACTACGGCTACAGGCAAAGGCAAGTCACTCATGAAGTGTTGTGTTTATCTTGCTCTGGGTCCGACTCGGGGTCCAACATATAGGGCTAATAGCGCCTGTTTTCTGCCATTTTCACGTGTGGTAAACGCACAGTGTTAGCATGGGATGAGATCTCTTTATATGAGAGTGATTTTGTGCAAAGAACTTAATGAACATGTTTTGTAGCCCATAGACCTATTATAACTAAAGTGAATTTTGCATAATATGTCCCCTTTCAAACACAATTACTGAATGTTTTGCCAAATTTACCAAATTAGAACATAAGGAAAACATAAAATATCAGACTCAGAATCAGATAAGCATTGATCCCGGAGGATATTGGTTATACTATGATTGCACAGACACAATATAAAACATAATATAAAGTCACAATAAAACTCTCCAGAAAATACTCAATACTGTATACACTATGCTATATATGATCAGTAAGAGAGATGGATATAAATATTATAGATATGTAAATAATGAAGTCGTTTACAATTTAATACAAAATATGGTCTAGGGACAGTTCTCTGAGCATTGTATCTTTTATTTCTCACAAATGTTACTCAGATAAGCAAATAAAGAGAGGCTGTGCACTAAAAATTGCAGACAAAATATATTTTCTCTACTTATTTCACTGAGAAAATCAGCAAAATATCTTGACCAGAGGTGTTCAAACTTTTGCACACAACTGTAACTGCATTGGAATATGGTACAATTATAATTAGAATTTCCTACCTAGAAACACCGAAGATGTATTACCCCAGAGTCTGTGCGTATTTTTGTTTTTGCGTGTGTGTGTGTGTGTGTGTGAAATAAGTTTACTGATGCAATTCAGCAACTGCCCAACTGTCATCAGGTTTTCTGCTCTTTTGTAAGACAAGGAAACGTGTCTGAAAGGTTGTCTGTAGCGATCAGCCCTGATCTGCGGATCTCCATCTGTACGGATTAGGTCGCAAAACGTCAGCGTGTTCCTTTAAAGTCGTTTGAGCGGTGCGTACGGATGGAAAGGGAGTGATGTGTTCGTATGGAGGGAGATAAAGACAGAGATATCCTCTGTGGATGACGAGAGTGGTGTGAAAGCATCAGAGCAGGCCAGCAGAACTTCACAGTGGATCCTTTATGGTCTGTGTGTGTGTGTGTGTGATACCAGTGCAGCACTCTGAGACGAGGCCTGTGGTGTCGTGTTTACTGAGCTAATAGAGAAAGATGAAGACACTGACTTCCTCTATCTCCTCTCTCTCTCTCTCACACACACATACACACACACACACAAACACACACAAGTACACAACCACAGTTCAGCTGTCATGAGTCATCAACCGAGCGAGCGCTGAAAAGGACGAGCACGGCCTCCATTTACATGCGTGCGTTAACGCGTGCCATTGCCTTTCCTCCCACCGTCTTATCTTCATGCGCAAAATTTGATATGAGGGCTGGACGGCATTTGTGCTTCAGCGCAGCCTAACAGGAGCAGGTTCCTCTATCTCTGCATTCAGTGCTGCGAATCTGCCGTAATCAAGCGCATCTTTTTTTCCTTAACTGAAATACATTTGATCAGACAAGACATCTTAATTGTCGTTAATCGTTTAGTTTTGTGCTGTAATACATTCAAAGTTAACGCAGACTACCAGTCAAAGGCTTTCGCACACCACAGGTCATTACCACTTTATCCATTTATTTCATAAACTGCAGATTTTTAATCTTGATAAACACTGCAAAAATGTTGCTTGTTAGCAAAGAATATTGGGTTCATTTTTAGTAGAAAATGTCAAAATGTTTGACTGGTAGTGTAGCTAACAAAGATAAGATAAGAAAGAATTTTATTTATCCTGAGGGAAATTCTTTTGTCATAATGATCATTGCAACAATAGGAATAAAGGAAAGACAGAGAGTTAGGAGAGAAAAAAAAATATTAATAAAATAAATCAAATAAAATAGTAATATTGCAAATGGAATCATAAGTAAACTATTACAAAAAAACTAACAAGTAACTATAACAGATGAATACAATAAAATAGTAGTAGTGCAAATGGAATAATAAGTGAGCTATTACAAAAACTAACAGGTAAATATAACAGAAATAATAAAATAACAGATTATTAATGTAAGTGGTTATAAAAAGTGACTTGGTGTTTGTGATGAATGTAATAAAATGATATAACAGCAGGCGATGAGGGGATGAGTCAACATTCAATAACATACAGATTAATGAACAATGAGTTATATTGTACAATCCCAAACTTAATGACATAAAGGTTGAAAGTAATGTAAGTTATGGTCACCAGTTAGTATCATGCAAACTGCATGCCTAAATCAACACACACAATCATGTTACATGATCTAAGCTTGCTGCTACAGTGTTTCCCCACCACTGAAAAGGCCGAATGGCCCTCGCACTTGCATGACACCCAAGCTTGGATGAATTATGGGCATTAGGATGTAACTAGCCGGGGAAATTTGATCTTTCGCACTGTTTTTATGTGATATGTGCTCATTCTGGGCCAAAATAAAAATTCTAAATCTATTTTCAAATGTAAAGTACTATTAAAATTTCAACCCGAAGTCATTTATACGGCTGTGATATGGCAGACTTTCTGTAATACAGCCACTGTGATGACCACGCTATTCATTTTTCAATGAGTGATCTGTCTCTTTCTATTATGGTGTCACTACTTTGGCCATTTTGATAGATCTTGAATGGAAGGTTTCTGAGGGTTTCAGTATATCATGCTAAGGTGAGTGTGTCCGCACTGCAAGCAGTGTGAAAGAAAACAGATGTGCAGCAAGCGAGCTGTTATACATACTATGCTAAAGTCCAGTCCCAAGAGAACAGCCATTCCATTTATATTACTCTCTCATGTCTGCTGCCTCTGCACTACCTTGGACGGCAACCGACTGCACAGCAGGAAGTGATTCATTTACTCTGAAACATCCCTGATTCCGTCATTCAGCTAAACAGATTTTTGTGTGTGTTTTGCACTGTTTGTACATTGCATTAGAAGCACTTATTTGAGACATAGCGGCGTAAAGGTTACAACAAAGCATTTAGGATGAATTTCAGCCAATGTACCACCCACCTCAAGTCATACAATGTCTGAAATCACATTAACTTGCTGTTTAGGCATACAGTTCCTTTTTGGACCTTCCTTATTTGGGCATTTTCTCCTTCTTCCTCTCACAATCTCTTTTCTCTCATTTCTCCGCCTCTCTCCATGTGACTAATGAGGCTCTCTGCAGGCGCAGACGGAGAGGAGTAAATGAGCACAAAGGGGACGGGACAGTGTTTTAATAATTTAGTGTGCATTCCGCTGAAAGAGACGCCTCGCGAGGTCACGGAGGTCAGGAGGTCAAATCATGAGCGTCTGTCGGAGTGGAGAGCCTAAAGAGGCGAGAGAAAGAGGGGGGGTGTAGAGGCAGGGGGGAAGAAAAGAGAAAGTGGCTCATTATGACACAGCGAGGTGTTTTTGTGAGGTTCAGTATTAACTGTGGTTGATTTAGTGTCGTCCCTGATGGCCAGCTGCTGGACCGCACTGACCCTCGGTTCTTTATCTCTTTGTCTTGGTCTCTAAGGTGCTGTTCATTTAACTTCATTCAAATGTTTCCTGAATTTTAGTTGGACCCTGAGACAAAGAAGACAAAAGACTGCACATCTGTCTGTCCTCTCACATTGCCACGGGTCTCTGAGGGTGTATATTACCCTTCTAAACCACCGTATGAATCTTGCTCTTTCGGGGCACAACACCAAGGCTGATGTGGGGTGGCTTGTCCATGCAAATCTGACAAAACTGGGTTACTCGCAGTCTCTCTGTGTTCAAACTGAAAACCTAGCAAGAAGATCTCAGTCCATCTGTCATCTGTTTTTCTGTTCTTCCATTTGAACGTTTGCTCTTTCATCCCTGGATGCTCCTCCAGCAGTAAAATGAATAAGAGCCTTAATTTGTTTAAGACATCCCCAGATAAAAGCTGAAGAGTGGCAAGGGGGTTGTTTAATATAACACAGCCGAGACAGTTTACCACACAGCCTACATGTGTTGAACCCTTTCACTCATTTCTCCCTCTTTTCCCTTTGAGAGATGTCAGCCACAGGCTCATTAGAACACCAGGACCACACTCAGGCAGATCTCAGATAGAGCTTCAAACTATGTTTTATTATACACTACCAGTCAAAAGTTTGATACACACTGACAATTTCTACATTTGCATGTTACTCTCTTAATATTTACTAAAAATACATTCAGTGTTAGCCAGAAAATGCAATTATAATATAATAATAACAATTATATGTATATATATATATATATATATATATATATATATATGGATCACCAGACAACTGTTACATATTAAACGAGCTATTAAGTGCTGAAACAGTGAACGTGTGCATTTAGATAGATAGGTAGATAGATATATACTTTTTTCATCCCAGAGGGAAATTCACAGTTTCCAGCAGTATACGCAAAAGCAAGCTTGGATGAAAGGCATATAATTAAGTAAGATTAACTAAGAGTAAAACAAAAAAGTTAAAGGATTTAAAGTTAAAGGACAGTCTAGAATTTGACTCTGCATCTCCAGACAACCAGTTAATAGGAGTCAGACATGCACTGTTACAGATTCTTTGGTCTTATAAGGGAAACATAGTTTCATTTATAGCTGTTCACTCAACAATTTTCCAGTTTAACAAGAATAAAAATCTGCAGTGGTAAAAACCTGTGGTTTGTAAAACTTGACTGGAAGTGTACTTCGCTCATTTTTTCTCCCAGACTTTGTTTTGGAGTTTAACTTTACAAAGATACGCATTTTCATGCTCCATACAAGAAATTGTATTCTCTGGGACTAATAATATATATTATTGTATTATCTGGTTCTAATATTATAATTGGATTCTCTGGGACTAATAAATAATAACTATTTAATAGCAAAAATTAAGTAAAAAATATCATTTTAATTTTTAACATTGAATGGGATGCTCTTGGGCAGCCAGACATCAGCCACAGGTCAATAAGCCCAATACTGGGGGTCGGGTAGAGGGGTATGAGCCCCCACCCTCTGGGCCGTGGAGCAGCGGAAATGCATTCTCGAGTTGCAGAAGATTGGAACCCCCTGGTCTTGGGCACTTATTGCACACAGTGAATCACCCACACACTCGAAACTCCCATCAACAGGCTGAGCAGGTTCAGTGTGTGTCATACGTCTCCAAGGGGCAATTTTCTCTAACCTCTGACACACACCGTCTGCCAGCCTGTGTTGGCGCTGCCTCACAGCAGTCTACCCCTGAGGACGGAAAGTGTGTGAAGTGTGTGATTAATTAGGCTGAGGCTCGCTCGGTTTACTGCTTGTTGTAGGTAGGACCTGGAACAAAGCATAGGTTTTATTTATACTTTTTAATAGGGGCTTGTGGAGAAAACTCATGGACCCTTTCTGAGGCTGCACAGCATTGTGGGCAGTAAATGAGGACCCCCACAGTCTTCTCTTGACTCGTTTTATTTTTTTCTCATGGTAAGATGACGCTCATGCTCAGACGCAAACTCATTTTCTCTCCTGCCAGTGTCAACCACACTTGTCGTTAATAATCATAAAAGTTTGCAGGCGGTTTCTGCAGGCCCCAGTTCAGCGCTCAGCTCGGCCCATCTCAGCTAATCTGTCACTCAGTGGGCGCTGCTGGAAGCGCCGAGTGTTTTGACTTCACCTGCTGCGTGCGTATAATCTCCTGTAAATTGCCAGGCTAGTCGGGTAGCACACTGCTGTCTTACTGTTGCTGCTGTTGATCTAAGAGTGGAGTAACACTCGCTTTTAACTTGCCTGTGCAAGACAACTGGGTCCTGCTTTTGCCTGATACATAGATCATGTCCTACAAAATGAATGCGACTCAGATGCAATATCAGCACGACCACTGGAGGCAGTATAGCAGTGTGTGACAAACGGCTAGGTCTCCAGACTGTTTCTGATATTTTATCATGATAAACAGTAATGTGGTCTTTTCTCAGCATGGTCATTATTAATCTTGTGCTAAATCTGTAGTCGCTCTGACTTGGCCCCTTGTGGATATAGCCGAATAAACCAAAGCAGACGAGAGTGTGAGCATTGCTTGTAGCATGACTGAAGGAGGAGTACTGTGCAAAAGTCACATTTCTTCATGTTTTGCTTCCATAGATCCATAGATGTTTAATGTAGTCTTGTGGAACAGTTCTCCAGGCTTCCTGAAGGACTTTCAGAGACTCTCATTTCCAGTCCAGTCCCTGAACCTGAC
>JBBPCX010056432.1:0-14439 GCA_037974365.1 Hydrocynus forskahlii | reverse complement strand
AAACTAAGGACCTGTTTGCCTTATTACCATCAAATGCATCTCTTTCTTTTAAGGCTTTAAGTATGTAGGTTACCCCTCTGTTGCTTTGGTTGCACTCTTTTGCTCTGATCTCATTGTTTTTCAGATGTTCTGTGGCAGCATGAGACATGATACTTATTTATAAATCTTCCAGTTTTGCCACTTTCCAAGTATGGCCTATTCCACTGGACAACTCTTTTAGCTGTATTTTATGTTCAGTTTTAACAGAGAAAAAACTTTTACTTTAAAGCATGCATCATTCAGTTTTATTAGTATTCTATGTAAATGTAAACTTACAACACCTGACTGTGGTTTGAGTGCATTTGCCATATTCAGAGTGTTTTTTAATGGGTTATGATGGATGATGCGCTGCTCATTGTGGAGGCAAAATAATCCAGACAGTAAGAAGTGAGATTACGATAATTTACGTATGGATTGGTTATGAGCAACTATTGTAACAGAATATATAACTAGTGAAACCACTGTATAGATGCTCACTTGACAGTCTTAACCGTTTGAAATGGGTTAGATATTTTTATATATGTGTTTAATCAAATGAACTTGATTCAATGAGAAATGATAGAAAAAGAGACAGAATATTTTTGTATACAGATAAACTGCAGTGCGTACTCCAGTATTGCCTGTGTGTGGTTATACTGGTGGGTAGCAATCAGAGAATTACAATTCAGAGCAAATGTTCCTCTTTGGCAACCAATGCAGTGCAGTTCAAAGTAATGGGACAGTGGCACAGTTTTTTTTATTTTTGGATCTGTACTCCAGCATGATTTGTATTGAAACAGTAAATATGAGGTACTGAAGATATGAGGTACATCTATATCAGGTGAATCATGGCTGTTTTGTTACATTTGGATTTTGGATTTTTTGCCTTTTTCCCAGTTTCCTCCCCAGTATAGTCTTGTCCAATTCAACTCACACATTACGCCTTACTTCAACCCTGCTGTGTAACAATGACATAGCTGTAACAACAGGCACCTTTCCTTAGAAAGCTCTGTCTGAGCAGCTTTTGTTATTGTAACCTTTTATTATTTATAGTCTGGTTTGAGGGTTCTTATTATTTTTAACCCAGCTAACTTGTTAGTGATGTTCTGGATCACCTTCACGTTTCTCTCAGTGTTAAAGGTAAATTTGTTAGCGTCATTTTTAGCGCTGCTGTCAAGCAGCATGGGTTCGGCTCAGGTATGGGTCGCATTATTTGTATTTTAATAAAACACTTGTTTGCTGTATGGCACGGTTCTTTGTGCCAGATCATCATCGCTGTCTTTAATTGTCATGACAGGTTGTGTTCATTAACGGTGTTGTGGTGTCATTGCTGGTAATGTTACCATAACAGAGACTATAAATGTTGTGAACTTGTGATATAAAATGTCGTGATAAACATTGGTGTGTCTGTCATGACACCGCTAATGCCAATGTGACCCGCAAATATTAATTAACACAATCTGTCATAATAACTCTCAACAACCTATGACTTACAAAACATGGCTGCATTAGAGTCCTGGCAACCCAATATTTGGTGATGTATATGGTTTGCAGACTTCAGTCAGTCACAGAGAGACTGTATGTAAACTAGGCTTTGATTTCTCCATCTTTCACCTGATATGGATATACTCAGTGCTGGACTGGCCATCGGGCATACCGGGCATTTGCCCGGTGGGCCGATGGTAATTTTGGGCCAGCCAGGTCATTTTGGGCCGGCGCGGAATCGCTGTTTCAGTCCAAATCGAGTACAAATTCCCAACAACAGAGACTGTGTGACTGTCCAATTATGCACAGACTGCCCTGTATATTTAGCTCAGCTCTTTGAAGTAGCCTACATTAGCTGCTTGCTGTCTAACTTCAGGATCTTTCTTCGCTTTAGGCCTAATGCATAAAATACTATCGCTCAATTTTAATGGACACGTTCCAGCATAGTCTATTAAGACCAGTCAAATAGCATGACCTCTGTGAAAGTCCTCCTGAAGATAGACTCTGAATGCATGATGCACCTCAGATGTGTAGCACAAATTCACTAGCTTTACCTAAAGTATGCAGCTAGATACAGCAAATTGTGCTGCTATTATGCAGCAAGATACACAAATTATGCACTTTCAGATGTGTTTATGTTGGACCAAAACCTGTCCTGGAGCATAAATAAAGGAATTTTGCCCCATCAAAAAAAGCTAAAGCTCATGGAATTTAGCATTTTGTAGATTACATTATGCTAACTGGCGGCTACTGGTAGCTCCCATTTATTGTTAGCCTGTTAGCATGTTGGGTTAATCCCTTTAAGGATCTTGACATTATTTCCACTTTTGGTCATCTATATTATTAACGTCTCTGTATAAGCTGTCATAACTGTTTATGTCAAGACATCACTATGACTCCAAAAGCTCAGCGAATTAGACCCTTCCTTCGAAAGTGTAGCTGAAGAAGAACTAATGCACATAATACAGTGGCTTTGAGTGTGTCGGTGATTCTGTGCCTCTTCTGTAGCGTGGCTTTAAAGCGTAGAAGGGACGCCGCAGCCAAACCCAGTTAGACGCGTTGCCGTACTTGGGTCGTCTACAGTGTGCCTAGGTTGCTGCAGTGCTGTCTTCCGGTATCTAGTGGGTAGATGAACAGAACACTTTAGACCTCAATGCTAGCGCAACTGAATGTGCTTCGATGTACTAACGGTTACTGACTTTATAAGACAATGCATGCTACACGGTAAAGCTAATTTTTCTATCAGAAGCGTGGTCTTTTACTGTACTGTAAATAATTTGCCAGGGATACAGCTTTGGTGGGAAATACTGTGAAAGCGGGCGCAAAGCCTTCAAATCGAAAGTTTCACTGCAGCCGCAGAGGTGGGATGGGCCGTTGTATAGTTTTCAGAATAAAACGAACACAGCCGGCAGTCTGATAGGCTCGTTGTGGGCATCTGTTAACTTCAGTGTGTTTGCATGTTTCTCGCTGTGGCTTTGCATGCTGTCTGATAGTAGTAAATAGATTCTTTTATAGTATTAAATCCAATGAGAGTGAACTCTGCGCATGAGTCCGTTTGCCTTTACTGAAATTGTTGTTACAATTCCAATTGGTTCCATTTGCAGTCAATGAGCCTTTTAACCAATTTGATATGTTAATAAGGTGTGATTAGTCTATGTTCTTTATTATCCTGTTTTCTCTTTGTGGACTTCCAAATTTCTATGGAATATAGATCAAATCTTCAATTAACAGCACTTCAGTTAACCAAGTTTGCTCACCCAGTTTATGTAAAGACTACTTAGACTCATTTGAGCCAACCTACTTACTAGAATTCAGCGGTGTGTCATGCTTTAACACCAGTAAAGGATTCATTAGCTAGGGTTCAGTAGGTCAGCACAAACATTGGCCATGATCTAGCAAGAATGGTCTAGCATGGATAACACTGTAAAGCCGGATCTGTTCTTCAACACTATACTTCTTTTTGGTTTTTGCACACTGGTATTAGCTAATATACATGTGTATGAGGAATCCTGAGTAGTTTCTTCACTGTTTTATGTCTGTTCTCTTTCATTCTGCACAAATGTCCCTTCTGTTAAGCTCTAAAAGTATGACTTTAAATGTTTGGGGGTTTTTTATGTACAAAATGTCCACTGCGTTAGTAAATGATGCTTTAACTTGAATCTGGCAGTTGACAGTGTATTGAGATGTTGGTGTGTGGCTTTGTGGAGATGCTGTTGACTGTCCTTGTGTGTGACATAATTGTATTGCACATCTATGACATGATTACATGTTGTTATGCCTTAGCAGGCATTTGTGTAAGAAACAAAAACAAGATGAGAAAACTATTGAGTATTTTGGTAATCTGACTGTACATTTTGTAAATGATCTAAAGAAATAAAGTAGTATATCCATGCACTTTTGTTTTTTGACTCTAATGGATTGAGCATTATTCACTGGGAATGAGAAATATGGCTTTGTCAGCCATATTCTTAAAAACAAAGTTGCCAGAAAGAGTTCTTCGGAGTTGACACCACATTAGGCTCCATAATCTCTTTCTGCAGGTCCCACTAGAGATCATTCCAGTGGAATCAACTCAAACATATTAAATAAAATGGACAATATTTTTAATTTATTCAAATACAATAATGATCCACCATAATTCCATTTGTGCTGTTATTGGGACACAGGCAACTCAATGTTGGGCTGCTAGGGAGCAATAAGGGGTTAAAGTTTCCATAAAGAAGAAGGTGCTGAGACAAAACGCAGCTCAATTACAGCTTTATTGAAAAAGAAAAACGTACAAAAAACATTTAGACACATTAAAAACATATTTAGCCTTTACAAAGATTAAAATTGTAAATCATACACATTTGCATCATGCAGATGTATTAAATTAATATTCTTTACATTGTGACCAAAACCAGCAGAAATGTTGACAACAGTAAACAAAAAGCCAACAGAATGTTTCAGTGAAAGGAGTTATTGTTAAAAATGAAATGATTTGAAGTTTAAAGAAAGTCATCATTGTGTACCAATTAAAGTTCTGTACATCACTTAAGAACCTTTTTTTTTTAGTAGTGTAGCCGCATGATCTGATGTTTTCACCTTGTTTGTGCAGCGCGGTTCCAGTAATAACTGTTGAAATCTGAGAAACTTCAGAGCATGAAGTCTGAAAGAATTTATTCCAGTAGTTATTGCTGTTCTGTTTATAAAGCAGTGTGTCAAGAGCTTTGCCAAAGAAGTAAACAGCTGTGAAGACTGTGAATACAACTTTTATGTTCAACCCCTGGTACAAATGATGGAACTCCTCTCTCTCTTTGGAACTCATTCCATCGGTAGAAAAGAGGTTTGGAAATCATGTTCAGGATGACAATGGATCTCGCCACGGAGCAAAGAGAAGTAAAGCATTACGTCAGGAAAGATTGATCAACTCAACATGGTCAGCAAACAGTCAGAATCTCAGTCCCATTAACAGTTTATGGTGGAAATTTAAAAAATGACCCATAACAAGACTCCATGCAGAGCTGGACTGTCAACCGTGGAGAAAGCTGGAGCAAACTTGGTGAAGAAAATTGTTCTTCATTAGTGAAGTCCAGGCCTCAAATAATTCAGACCCGAGAGGGAGCAACATGGTAAAGTTTTTCTTTTTGTTGATGATTGATCCCTTGATCTAGAATGAAATTAAAATAATGTAATTTTTTTTTTCAGGTTTGTCACAGAGCCAGAATACTGAGCTATTCAACAAAAGCGGTTTATGTGATTTGTTTATTTGTTAAGTAGTAAAAAGCTGGGAGAAAGTCCTCTAACTGTGGTGATTCCATCATTTTATTTCCAAGGGTTGTGTCACTGTAAAAGACTTCTTTCTGTAAATATACTTTACTTTCTCTGCCACAGTATCTCTGTACTCTCAGTGACCCATGACATTTGCTTTTCTCTCATTGCTGGGGTTTTTACTCCCAACCGCTGGACACGGGAGACTCCATTAACATGCCAAGATGATAAGTCAGACAGATGACATCATACTACAATACCGGGAGTGCCCTAAGACTATTTATGGACTAGGTATGTCACTGAGTGGAGAAAATGAACTTTTTGTACGCCTTCCCTCTCACATCTTCAGGACCACTTGAGTGAGATATCACATGTTGAGTCCAGTCCACAGGGGGTCTCTTCTTCCAGTAACTATGACCCACTCCCCCATACGTGGTTTAGTCATTGTGACCACTGCAGTGGTAGCTCTGAAGTTTCTGGAGAACTCCCATATTCTCTTTCACTTTCCAAGCCAAAAACTCCTTTAAAAAGATAGTTGAAAAGATAGTTGATTCAATCTTTTATGTTATTTGTTTCTATTTTGATCTAAAAACTTGTTTTTAGCACACATGTATGGGGCTAATTAAAGGGAAAATATCTTTTCTCTTTTTTTTGATATAGACATTTAAACACTGTTGAAGTTTCAAAACACTCACTGTCCAGTCCAAACAAGCCATAAACAGAAACTAGGCCACAATAACAACCCTTTTCACTGTTTTTGTGATGTTACAAAAATAAATACATTTACATATCCAGCCAGTTCAGCCTCAGCAGTGTAGCAGTTATAAGGAGTATTTCAACCCAGTTCAATAGGTCTTAGAAGTATTGCTCTGAAATCTGCTCTGGACCGAAAAGTTTGTGTAGATAGTTGACTTAATCTTTCATATTATTTGTTTATTAACAAAATCTGATTAGCTGATCAAAAAGCTTGATTTTAGCACAATACATATTACGGTATAAAGAGAAGTTGGAAAATGTCTGTTTTTGGCATATAAACCTACATACTTTAACTCAGTAAAAAAATTAAGTACAATAAATATGTATGATATGGGCTCTTTAAGGTCAGAAACGTCTATGGTAATATTTACCTGATGTCTAAGAATATATAGAGTGCCTGGACTCTTAGTGTAGCCTAAACCTACACTAAAGACATTTTCAGTTGTGATTCCCCATTTGCACTGCAATTTAGTTTAAAACTATGCTTGATCAGTGTCTAGGAAAGTGTCCTATGATGATATTTGACAATAGAAATGGGAGATAGCCAGCGTTCCTGAGGTCATCAGGGTTGGTCAGAAGAAGCTTGTTAATTTTGTAGTCCACTAACGTTGCCTCTAAAGTTATAACATGGAGTCATCGATCTTACGCTATGACCTCTTAAATATGCCTAATTTAAACTCCTGAAGCTTATTCTCAACCAGCCACACTTTGGTTGGGAGCTTTTGTTGGCCAATCTCATCACCATCACTGGGTTCACGTTTCAGAGGACACACTGAACTCAGAGACTTCTTTGCATTTCGAGGAAGTGACGTATACGCCTAAAAATACAGGCCAGAAATATCACAACTATATATATGTGTAGATGTATATATATACACACATATACATATAGCATCTAACCACATAATGCCATTGATATACATTTCAAGTAGGCCTATGGATCATCAGCCAGCTGTCTTAATAAGCCCTAGGCCTCTTAGAAATGACCTCATGGCCTAGAATAGGCGGCTTGTAAAAGCAAAAAATGGGACCATTCTCTTTATTAATAAACAACCCCATTATTAATAAAGTGCGTGGTCATGTTTGACTCTCCTCTGCTCACTGACATGTGTGTAAATTTACCACCTCTGACTGGGAGTTCCTGAGATCACTTGCTTTTCTTTCCTTCCCTGCACCCAAGTTTGGGAGGCGTGATTTGTCCCCATCCCACCCGAATTCCGGAAAGCCCCGCCCTCCTACGCTGTGATTGGCTGAAAGTTTGAACACTGTAAAATTCTGTCGGAACTAGGCTCCTACGGATTAGCCAATCATAACGCTCGGGAGGCGGAGTCAGTCTGAAAACGGGTGGGGAAAAAATAAAAACTACAACATCTCCTTTTGGGAGGCCTATAAATAATTTTCAGCGTAAGAACCTTGGGGGGTCCCAGCCAATCCCCTTCCCCCTAGTGTGTCTCGGCCAATCAGGTGTCCGAGCGAGATCAGGACTCTTGGTTACCCGTCCCACAGTTTTATATGGTCGTGATGACAGAGGCATACCAAGAAGTCCACTGGCCTGACGTGAGCCTGGGGGTCTCGGGGTGTTTTTTAAAGCCCACTCCGGCCACTTGCTTTATTTAAAGCATTTCAAGTGTAGCAAGCTGAGACCGCAACGCTCCGGTCTCTTCTGCTTCCAGCTCTCTTTCTCTCTTTTTCTCCCTCTTTTTCTCTTTACAGACAGCACCTTCCTACACTCAGTTTTCTCTCCAGGACATAAATGACATTTACTTCTAACGGAGGCTCCTAGCTTTTTTGGACCGAGAGACGAAAACTTGGCACGGGACTGAACACTGGATTTTTTATTATCATTAGAGTAATTTTTCTGTCAAGGCAAACTTCGGCAAGTCTTCTCTTCCAACTTTTTCAACTTTTTCCTCTCTTTTCTTTTTTACCCCAGCGCCTGGCACTGCCCTCTCTCTCTCTCCCCCCACCCTCACTAACACACGCACGCGCGCGCGCACTCACGCACACGCGCGCGCGTACGCACGCACCGGCCTCACTTATTGCCATATAAAAAGGGGGCGCGCGAAAAAGCGAAAACATGATGAGCAACAACTCGTACTACGAGCCCCAGTACCACCAGCAGCACCACCAGCAGCAGCAGCAGCCCAGTCTGTACTACCAGGGCACGGACGACGGGGAGGACGCGGACGAGGAGATGCCGGCCACCGAGAAGGACCTGGCGGAGGACGCGCCCTGGAAGAAGATCCAGCAGAACACCTTCACCAGGTGGTGCAACGAGCACCTCAAGTGCATCAACAAGAAGATCGGAGACCTACAGAGGGACCTGAGCGACGGTCTCAAGCTCATCGGGCTCCTGGAAGTACTGAGCCAGAAGAAGATGTACAGAAAGTACCACGCCAGGCCCAACTTCAGGCAGATGAAGCTGGAGAACGTTTCCGTGGCGCTGGAGTTCCTCGAGAGGGAGCACATCAAACTCGTATCCATAGGTGAGTGGCATCTGTCAAGGAGGGTGGGTGCGAAAAAAGTTCACGCACATTGTTGGGACATGCAGTTCCACGCATTGGTGCCAGGGGGCGTTGTAGAGTCAAGCTGGTCTGATAAAAGATGTCAGAAGAGCGATTATAACCTATATATGAGGAGGCTTTTAGATGTGGAGGGGTGGTCCAGGGTGGGCTGGTTAGGTGTATGTTCACGTCATACAAACAGCATCAGCTGAGCAGTTGGAGAAGTGTGTGAGGTCTGTGGTTTTGTCACTGTGATGTGTTTTTGAAGAAATACGACTAGAAAGGGCCCATATTCTATTATATTCTTGTATTTAACTCCATCCCTCATCCAGCAGGTCTTTTAATAACATGTATGGTTTAATTGATCAAAAACAGTCTTGCTGATTTTTTAACATCATTTCCAACCCCTCGTTGTATCTGTTTCTGTTACTGTAAATGAGCTCGGCTGATTGGACTGGTCCGAAACCTCAATAGGCTGAACAGGGTGAAATAATGTAAATGCATTGGGTTTGTGACTTCACAAATGATATATTAATAATGGGCTGTTGCTGCAGCTCAGTTTCCATAAATGGAGTGTATGAAGTGGGGAGTGAATAGTTTGAAATCTTAACAATCTTAAAAGCTGCTGTCTCCTTTGATAGCTCAGTTGGTAGAGTGGAGGACTGTAGTGGTAGAAGCTGTCAGCCTTAGCGCATTGGTTTGAGTCTGGCTTGAAGGGGCAGCCTTTTGGGGCAACTGGTGGTTTAGGAGTTGCCCCTGCAATCAGGAGGTTGTGGTTTTGAATCCCAGGACTACCAGTGGGACCACTGAGGTACCCTTGAGCAAGGTACCGTCCCCACACACTGCTCCCTAGGTGCTGTGTTCCTGGCTGCCTGCTGCTTCACTTGTTAAATGGGTTAAATGCAGAGGAAGAATTTCACACTGTGTTCATGTGTGACTACAAGGGGCCACCTCACTTTTACCTATTCATTTGAAAGATGTGCATGTGCATGTCCCTCCCCATAAGTGTTCTTTAACCTAAAACATGGGCCGAGCAGAAAACAGGAACAGCAGCATTAGCAGTGGGTACAGTTGTGATACATGGAATGGTGTTTTGTTATGCTATAGGACTTTAAGTGATGCTACAGCTCAGAAACCACAGTGTGCCCTAGGGTGTGAGTGAGATGCACATGATCAATACGGATGTAGTTTCACTGTGTCTCTTCAGCTGGAAATACTGCTGGCCTGTAATAACCTCTGAGCAGGATTGATCTTTGCCTCTGAATGGGAGGGTAGATGGGATTTGGTATTTGGGGAAACAGCTAAGAGGAATCAGTGCTAGTGTTACTAAAACTCCATATACACTCTGTAGTCATCTAGTCTCCTGGACCATAGAGGCAACATACAACATGACACAACAGCAACACACTCAGACAGATTCAACAATGAGGGTAAAAATAAAAATAAAATGAGACATACTGCAATGTTACATACGGTAACAGTACAGTTATAATACAACAGAGTAAAGACTACGAAGAGAGAAGAAAACAGTACAGATGTACAGAAGACAGTACCTTTGATGTAGACAGGCTATAGTTGTGCAAATATATGCAATTTGTGCAAGTATTGCAGTATGTGGGCAACGTTCATATAGACATGAATGTAAACTGTCACTATAACTATAACTATAAAGATGAACATGTTGTGAGGGTGTTAAATCGTTTACGACAGTCTTCTGTCTTTACTGTAACGGACCTATAAGTTCAGTGGACATAAATTGGCCCATTAGTGAGAATGCAGGGTCCAATTTTTAAAGAAGAGGATGGCAAGTGAAGTAAGGCTTTGTATGGGATTGTTTTTCTTTGAGCTGAATTTAGATAAAGGGTCATAGTTTCAAATAGATCAAATTTGTGTGAGGTGCGACACTATGCGCATGTCATATGCCAGTAAGAGACTCGTCAGATAGGAAATCATTGTTGTTTATGTCCAGCAGAATGGAGTTCAGGCAGCCTGAGTACTTTTTTGGCAGAATGAGTGTTCGGTGGGAGACAGTACAGCTGGGGAGAATTGAGACAATTCAAGTTCATGATATTTTGCAAATGTATTGAATTATCATGCTGTAATTTTTTTTCAGTCTGCTTGAACAAGTTTAATGAACCCAAGCCTCCCCCATCTGCCAAAAGAAAGTCCGACAAATCTCGCATAGCTTGTTTTGATTAGACCGTTTTGTTCTGTTTTCACGTCTTGAGGTTCCACTGGATGGGACTTTCAGTAACTGGTTGCCTTTAAAGGAAAGGCTGTGGCATTAAGGGGGTTCAAACTCATCTCCTGATTTAGTTTCTTTCTGTGTCTTTATATTTTATATCATTTGGCAGACACTTCCCATAGATGTAGGTAGTCTCACGCAAGTACTCTTATTGGCATGGTGTGGTGCATCACCCAGGGAAGGAATCAAAACCCACTCGCCTGTTTGGAAGGCAGTGATGTTACCCATTACTCCACACAAAACCCTCAATCGGTCAAACAGGTTGAAATATGTAAATGGATGGGTTTTGTGACATCACAAATGATGTATTAAAAATGGGCTGTTGTTGCGGCACAGTTTACATAGATGGAGTGCATGAAGTGCGAGTGAATATTTCAAAATCTTAACAGTATTTATGTACTATTTATATACTCCTTAAATACTACCATTTCCTTCGATAGCTCAGCTGGTAGCGTGGAGGACTGTAGTGGTTAAAACTGTCATCCTTAGGTCACTGGTTCGAATCCGGCTCGAAGGAAAACCTTTTGGGGTCTTTTTTTTTAATGCCAATTTAGCATTATGTGGAGAATGTCTGCAAATCCACTGTACATTTTTTTCTTCCATTAGGATGAGGCTTTGTGTTGTCAAACCACCCCACTCCACACATACTTTCACTGTCCAACTCATGCCTAATCCTTTCTTTTCTTTTCTATTTTTCTCCCTGAGCTGTAGCTCACCTGGGAGTGACCAAAAAAATGAAGTGATATTAATGTGATGAAAACATTATGTGATGAAAAAGCCTGACACTAATTTGTCTTATGACATATGAAAAAGGTTCCCATCCATAGACTCTTATTAGGTTAGCAGCCACAGCACCAAATATACACCACAAATATGACCCCCTTTAAAGCTTTTGTCTTTGTGTTCCTTGCTGAGGAATGAGAATATGGAGATCTTTATGTCCTCAGAACTTGCTGCTATGGTCAGAGAGCTGGACTCTTCAGTCTGGAGACAAAAGGGGTGAGTAAGAGATGAAAAAGATCAGTTGCCAGCAGATGAAGGCAGCCAGACCAAGTGGAACCGAATGAACAGGAGAGAAGAGAAGGGAGAAGAAGATGGCTAGACAGACTGGGGGGCTTTATAGAGGGGGACAGTTCTTCAGCTTGAGAGCAGATGTGGGTTTGAGGTGGTCACAGGGGGAGCGCAGGGGAAATAGGTCAGCAGACTCAGACAGTGACACCCACGCAAGTGCAGCATGTGTCCGGCCTGCCTGGCTGCTGCCGACGAGGAGACGGATCTTTCCAGAAGGACACCTGCCATGGGTTCTTCTTAGAATGTCGAGTGACAGAAGAACAGGAAAAACCTCTTGGACCCCTGTCACTTACAAACACACACACACACACACACGCGCGCAGACACACACACACACACACGCGCGCTCACACAAACACAGACATACACAGTCACTCGCACAAACATTCACACACACACACACACACACACATACACAAACACACTTACACACACACACACACACACACACACAGATCTACGCACACACATACACACAGACACACACACGACACTCACACAAACACGCAGACACACATACGCACATACACTTACACACACACACACACACACACACACACATACATACATACACATACACACACAGACCTATACACACACACTTAGACACACACACCTATATACACAAACACATACAAACACACACACACACACACACACACACACAGACCTACACTGTGTACAAAATGGAAGTGTCTGTGTCACATGGGAGTTGGCCCGCTGCCTGGGCAGGAAACACTGCTCCCCTGGGTTGCCCAACACTTTGGGCCTAACCGTTAAGTCTAACCATCAGATACACACACACACTCACACACACCTGTGTGCACACACTGATAGAAAGATAGGCTGACTTCCCTTCATGTACTCCGCTTTCTATACCAGATATTATAGTGTTGTATCAAGATACATATTTTGCTGTCCTAGGAAAAAAAGACACTTTTACAGAAGGAATGAAGGTTTTTAACTTTAACGCATATGATTTTATGCCTGTTGCTTATGAAATTTTCACCCAGTGTGAAGGGCAGGCTGCATTTTCAAAATGGTATAAAAATCCTATTCATGCTGAGTACGATACTACAGTGTTTCTGTGTGTGATCTTCACTTCCATGACACACTCTAGTTGCTTGTGAGCACTAGAAATAGGAATGATGTGAAACTGTCTGGCAAAAGAAGAGCTGGGAGAAATCAAGGAGCAGTGTGTAAGAGCTCTGTGCTGTGAAAATGGACTTGGCCATGAGCTTGCCATGTGATTTAAAGGGCCTGCATTTCCTTACATTCCTTTTTTCCCTGATGTCCCCTTATAACATTTATGTGAGTTTATGTACCAAGAACAGTCATTTTATAACAAAGAACCGTGACAAAAAAGACCAGATTTGTTTTTTACATTTGTACATTTGTTTATCATTTGTTACCTGTGTCTTTAGGACTGATATATGTAAATGATCTCTGTTCTGATTGGCTGCCCTTTATTGTACCTCTTGAAAAATGCAATGTGAAAATGCGGATTTACACGAAAACAGTGGTTTAAAAGAACAGAATAGAAATTGGCTGACATGGACCTGACATGGAGTCCCTCATGCCTCAAAAAGCCATTTGGGAAATGCATCAGAAGAAAAGTGCTTTAACCCAAGAACCATCGTAAAACTACAGTGACACGCTTTAAATTGTTTATTGTGTGACAATATAAAAAAAGTGTGACAATATAAAATATGTAAAAATATTCCCATGTTAATAAATGAGTAATTACATGTATTCATAATAGACTATTCCTACACCTAATCATGTAGTAGCAGGATACATTGCTAGGCAACACAACGACCAAAAATTATTTAATTAATGGCAAAATGGCCTTCAATAACTTGTCTCCTTAATGCAGAACTGAAGTCATGCGTGCCATTATATGAGTGTAAAGACTTTAAATATGGCTCAGCCCATCAATTTACAACAGGGAACGATCTGTTTTACAATAGGGGTATAGTGGGCTTCATTAGACTCTTTCTTAGTGGATGATTGATGCGTGGACAGCTGGACCCTGGCCTCCGTCCATGAACAGGTGCTGGAAATAGATCATGAGCTGTAGAGAAGTGGGGGCAGGGTGGGTGGGGGGGAGGGAGTTTCTACTAGTGGGACAGAGATGGGAAAATGCAGCTTGTGGCCCATAGGTTACTTAGGGGCTAGCCTTGATTTCCAGGAATTTCTAGGCCTGAATTTGCTGCACTGCAGGGATGACGTCAGTGCTTTCCTTTATAAGTGGGAATATTGTTTAAAACTGGGGACGTCAATCTGTATTTTCAGCTCAAGACTGGGCGCTTACTGAAAAAAACAAAGGATTTTCCACAGGTATTGATATTACCAGGTATACAAATCCCATATACTGGAAAGGTATCAGCAACAATGTTGACCCTATTAACCCTTAGAACTTTAGTAAAATCACATTTCAAAAATATAAACGGTCTGGAACAGTCTAAAACTGGTGTTTGTTCTCCTACACGCTCGCTGTTTGCTGCTCTTTCTCTCGGCTGTTCTCTGGAGCCCCTCCCTCTGCGGGTTTTCCCCACCCACTTGTGGGCGGAGACTATCCTGAAAGTTCTCTCGGGTTCAAAGATCTTG
>JBBPCX010056421.1:0-14439 GCA_037974365.1 Hydrocynus forskahlii | reverse complement strand
CACACACACACACACACACACACACACACACACACACACACACACACACACACACACACACACACACACACATTCTTCCAGATAACTCTAGATAGCTCTAGATAACCTTCAGAAATACATTACATGCCTTTTCTTCTCTCTCATGCGTGTGCTCGCTCACTCGCTCACATTCTCTACCTTTCTGTCTCTTACTTGCTGTGTCCCAATCGTATAGTAAACACTGCCTCTAATTGCTTTTTGAGAATGTAATATGTTGAAAAGCACAAGAATTGGTCATGTTTTGAGCTTGGTGTTGATGGAGTGTGTTGTCCTACAAAGCAAAAGGAAATGAAAATGTGGAGCTAGCCGGAAAAAAAAAGGAAAAAAATGGCAGACACTGAGTTGAGCTCAAGCCAACAAGCTCAAGGTTGTTCTTACATGGAAAAACTGCACTATTTTACTTAGTGTTTTCTGTCCCAAAGAGACAATAAAGAGCAGTTAAAGAAAACCAGAAATAAACAAATCCATGGAAATCTTTTGTAGAAATTTGGTAGTTTCAACATAGGCCACAGCTGGATATGATGTTTCACCACATTCTATTAGCATAGATAGTGCTTATCAGTGTAGTACATTGATATTCTGCGTACTAACCCGACTACAATACTTTATATTATGATAGTGTTTGGTATCCAATTGAGATACAGCGTCTATCTTTACTTTCTCTCAGAGCAGCATAGACTCCTGCAGGGCAAAAGCCTCTTGCGCGTGTCTGTAGTGAGATCCTCCAAACAATGTGGGCCGAGGGACAGCTGGAGGCGGGAAGGAAAACTCCTGGACTGGGTGGACAGGTGAGAGCTGGGCTTTCTGGAAGCTGGGTGAGCGGGGTAACCCACCTGGTGAGCGTGGAGGTGGTACCATCACTCCCTCCAGCATCTCTCCATACCAGCCTTCACCTCTCCGCTGCCTTTCGTAGCGCTGTTCTGCTTGTGTAAAAGCGGGAGACCCTAACAGGCGGGTTGGCTGTCTTGGGTAGTGTCCATACTCGTTGGTGCTCTCCATTCGAGGTACAATATTGTCCATCCGGGCTCCAAAATTGTTTATTCGGCCTCCGAAATTGTCCATTCGGGCTCCAGTATTGTCCATTCTGGCTCCAAAATCAGCAGGTGCCACTTGAAGAGGAGTTATTTGGGCCAGATGGTGTTTGTAGGTAGCATAGATGTTATTCAACCCTTTTTCAGGTGAGCGATTAATAATCTCGCGTGTGGTACCATATGCTCTTTCTGCATATGTTATTCCATACCCTCTGTCTTCCAGTGGAGGCATTTTTGACGTATATAAGGTGTTGACAGGCGTCATACCGGGTGAGAAGGGTATTTGTGGTTGAATGTCGGAGCTGAGTGGGATTGGAGTGTGTTTAGGTACTCTGAAAGGTGGGGCTGAGATTCCGATCCCACCACTAGGAGGCCTGGTTGGGCTTCCTTGTTTTGCCCCAAATGGGCGAGAAGGTGGGCGATCAAGCTCCACCTCCAGAACCTCAGAGAAATCTCGGTCAGGTCCCGGGACATTGTCATACTGAGAAGCATTAGAGCCCCGGTTGGAGCCTGGAACGAAGCCTCTGGACCTGGGATGGCGCTGCTGTTGCTGCTGCTGCTGTTGTTCTTCAGACGTTTGAATACTGGGTGATGGAGGGACTCCAGCACTCAGGCTCTGCTGGCTCTCCCTCAAAGCTGCTGCTTTGGCCTCCTCTAGCTTGCTCTCAGAAGGTTTGACCCAGCGTGGTGTGATGACGTCTTTACGGCCGCTCGTGCCGGCATTTGAGTTTTGATTGGCTCCAGCGTGGTTTAGACCGTGTTTCTCAGGTGTTCGGACTGTTCCTGGGTTCACCGGTGCAAGCAAGACTGCTTTCCGTCCATCTCGTTTGTCACCCTTTCCTGGCCGGTTTATTTTGTCTGACATGTCTTTCTCTTTCCCGGCGCGGCTGGCAGGCCGACTCTCTCTATGTTGATTCGGCGACCCATTTGCAGTTTCATCCGTTTCAATGGGGACACGCAGACCAGGCAGACCATCTTCCACTGTCTGACGAACTGGCATCTGCCCGTTAGCAACGTGATTGGCTGCTTCTGCCGGATCCGGGGGCAGCTGACCCAGTGGCTTCTTCGGAAATTCCTCGTCTTTACCTGCACAGGTAACATCAGGACAGTCAATAAGAATGCAGAATATTAACATACATCACCACGTAGTATTAATAGATTAATTGACCAATTCATGCTCTCTCCATTAATGTGTTCTTTTGTAGCTTTTGTTGAAAGGTTATGCACGCTGGAAAATCTCATTCAACTTGATGAGAGATTTGAAGAAAAAAAAAATGTACTATTAATTCAAAATAGTCTATTTATTATGGCTTACGGAGCATGAACGATCAAGTGGCATTTTTTACACCTCATGTTGCTCCATGCAGTTCAAGCTTTTTAAAGGTAAAAATCTGATTGACAAATTAAGCAGTAAATGTACATGGCTCCAGCTGTTTTAATTTTGCTAGCTAGTGAAGACTCTCTTCATCACAGAGTATCTCGACTTCACTTATATGCCTTGAGGAAACAGACATGCTGTTTTTGCCAGTATGTATCATAGGTATTGACTGAGGTGTGGGCGTGTCTGAAATAGCCCTGCCAATATTTAAACTTCTAATAGTGGCAAATACTGAAACTTTTCTTTTTATTTATTCCATTGGACGCTGTCACACACTGCATACTCAGCCAGAGAGGGTTAATGGTCTGTAAAGCAGGCTTACCATGCATTTGAAAAAAGCATTTTTTCAGTTCACATAATTTAAAGTCATTTTAAAAAGTATGGTCATTTTAATTGTTGCTATATAATAAAATGTCAGGAAAAAAAGGGAATAAATTATTGCAGCATCTATAGCAACACAGCAGCTGACTATAAATACATTATTATTTACTACTACTGAGTCTATTTAGAAGTGCAACACTGAAAATACTTAAAATTATGAGAAACATGAAACATGATACGATATTCTAAAGTTGATTTAGGAATAAGTACTTTGAATATGCATTGGAAATACTTCCTAATATGATTTACGATGCAATCAGTGAGCACATACAAGAAATATCAGTGAAAGAAATATTGTTTTTCATGTGCGCAAATACATTCTCTAGTATAATCTCTTTCATTTTTATATTTTCTGACATTTAGGTATTTTTAAGGTACTACTAAGACTTTGAGCTACAATTTCTTGCTAGACTGAATGATATTTTTGTTTATAAAGCTTGTAAACCTGCCAACAGCAGCTACAAAAAAGAAAGCATCAGGTGGAATACGGCTACGTCTATCACACACACATATATAACGTTTTAACAGTTACACAAGCAAATATTACACAAATGTTGAAAAATCTTAAAATGTAATCATTCATGCGGCTGATATATCCTTCTGAGAGAATAAATCAAAACGGTTACTGTCCACAGCGTAGAAAAGAAAGACTGAAACCACAGCTGGTGTCAAATAAAACACAACACTAGGTACAGTGAGCACGCAAATAATTTCAAAATATGGTGAAAAATCAGTAAACACAACACTTGCAGTTCACGTTCACTTAAAACACACAGAAATCGTATTGTGAAGGTGCGTCTTGTGAGCCCAGATGTGACGCAGGACAGATATTTACAGGGGTTTACAGTGTGCACGGTGGTGGAAACTGAAACAGACATTGAAAGGAGAATGGTGAAAGCTGCAGAGACACACATGAATCCAGGGGAAGTTGTGTTCACATGAACTTCCTTCTTACACAAAAGACACACATACATGTATGCAAAACACATACTCAAACATGTTATGCTATATGTATATTCTGAAAAAATTATACCTTTAGAAGAAATAAGAGGAAAAATTAAATGTACTTCTTAATACTTGAGTGCATTAGAACAGTTTTTTTAGAACACTAAAGATTCAAATGCTCTCTAGAGAGCAGCAGACAGGTCATTGCGCTCTTAGCCTAGAATGTAGACTAAAATAGAGACCACACACACATATGAATAATTACCTTATAATTACCTGCCCTTATCTGCCTGTCTTCATCTAGTTCTGCTGAAAGCACTCTAATTGCTTTCAGAATTTCTGCTTTATAATTAGCAGGCTGATCCCACCTATATGCAGACAAACGCTCTCTCAACACACAGCTAACGTTCAGGAAACACTTCCAGGGTGCTTAGGAGGACATAAATGTCATGGAAAAGAATAAATTATACTATGCACAACAGGCCAGACTTCGTGACAGACAGCAGACAAAAAAGACTGAGAGAAGACGTGTGTGTGTGTGTGTGTGTGTGTGTGTGTCTGTGTGAGGGGCTGCAACGATTAGTCAACAAAAGTTGACTGGTCATTGATTATGTTTGACAACTAATAAGTCATTTTCTCAAACCAAAGTGCTCTATAGTAATATTTAATGTTCATATGACTTGATACATTACACTAAGATTTTCTTTGGTTCTGTGATATGGTGAGGGTGACATGATTTCCATTTGGCTGCACCATAAAAGAGGAAATCACTTGTCGCATAAAAATAAATTTGATGAAAACAGTGCTGTGATGGGGCAAAAAGAAGAGTAATTGTTTAAGGCACAGTGGCTCAATAACCCTATAAGGTGATGATTAAGCAACTGATTACTACAGTTAGGAGATTCATCGGCTGAATTTCAACCAACGAAGGATCGTTCCATTACAAAATAATGCATTCCTTTAGCACAAACTAACAGGTTATAGGAACATTATTGATGTTTCTATAGTTTATAGATCAAATACATATATATTTTGGCATTACTGTATCACTTGAATGAATAAATGCTCATAGCAATAACCACTAGTGGAATACCTACAGGTTATACAGATTCATGGTTATAGAAATAAAAGCAGCATTGCTATAGGTAATACATTAATTAGTTGCAGCCCATTCGTATGTGTGTATGTGTTTTTCTTTTTTTAGGTGCATGGGGTGGGGGAGGGGTGTGTGGAACACGGACGAATGATGGACAGATAGATAGATATGGGGTAGCCAGTTGTTGCCCACCGGTTGTGTTTGAAGGAGGGTGGGTGGTCCCCTTTAACACCCCCACTAGAGGAGGCTGGAGCCAAGATCAGCCAAAAAGGAGAGAACGCAGAGTCAGCAAAAAGAACACACACAAACAAAGCACAGCAGCAGCCATCAGCAGTCTGTGAGGTATGTTTTGTGTGAGTGTGTGTGTGTGTGTGTGTTAAACTTTCAGTGTGCAATTAAAACCGAGCAAAAGGCCTGATGGCTAAGCCCTTTGCAGCAGTTTCAGTTATAAATCAGGCACATTCTGCCTGTGTGTTATGTATTAAACTGTCACAAAAGCCTAATCATGCAGTTTATGGGCTTTGTGCATGAAAAATGCAAAATTCATGTCTTTCCCTCATGCATATGCATTTGATGAGAGAGCACACAGAAAACTGGGAGGTGATATTGAAAGAGCAGCTACCTCTTCCGCTGGATTTTCTAACGTTCAAGCAGAGGCCACTTCTGCATGGGATGTTTCATGCTTTTTAAAACAAATGCAAATTAGCGTTAACACCTCATAACTGTGCTGTTAGGAGACTTTCTTGAACAACTGCAGCAGTTAATGCAGCTCGATAGAGATCATGAATGTGTAGATCTGGTCCTAAGTTTGTAACATGACTTATGGGAGTGTGTCTGTCTGTCCGGTCAAGTAAACATGTCAATAGCAGGGGTCACCAGTTCCTGTTCTGGAATCCAACACAGTCTGGTGACATCTCTGTTCAAAAACACCAGGTGAGTAGCTATTGAATTCAATCTGATGTATTTGATCAGAAAAATCACCAAACTGTGCTCCATGTTGACACTGTGGACAATGTGCCTGTGTGTGAGGTGGACAATATACCCGCATGTGAGATATGTCACAAAGGTGTTTGGGGAAACAGGCACTTACAGTTTCCTTACAGTCAAATGAAAAAAGCTCAAGTTTCATTCTGTCATGCAGTTTTCAGATTTGTTTTTTATGGTGATATATAAATGTATATATGTCCATATGCTTTATGAAGTCTGTATGTAAGTAGGCGTTAATTTGAAGTCATGGCTGTCATTTTCGTGTCCTTATATATTGATGCATTTCACATTACCTGCTGGAGGAAGTTCTAGTTTGGAGCGTCTGAGTTCAGTCATGTTGTTCTGGAGCTGCTCAATTACAAAGTCATCATCGAAGATGAAATCCTTCGACAGAGTCACCTGCAGGAACTCCACCAGTTCTTCCATGGATAACTTCATCAGGGTTTCTAAACGAATGAACGAACGAATGTACAAACACAAACACACACACACACACACACACACACACACACAGATAATACTGTTATTAATATGGGACTAGCTCAAATCTAACTTATTTTCCTTTCTCACATATATAGTTAGATGTCACAGACAAAAGAAGAAACCTTTTCTGAATATGACCAACATGCTTTACAGCTTATTGGTTCATTATAAATGTTACCATACAAACATGAAGGAAACAATGTCTATTCCAAACATATATGCTTATCATGACGCCACATTTAAATTTATTTTGCTTAGGTATGCAATTTAAAATCATTATTAAAAGGGCTCAAATTTTGTCAGATGTATTAGTCATGAGCAATGGCTACTACTAAATACAATGGATAACAGTGCAGATTATCCTGTTACGCACGCACACGCACACACACACAGGGTAATTCTCATTCCCCTTTCATGCATACACAAACGTAGTGTTGTGCCATTACTTTTGTGCAGTTTGAGGATAGTGTAGGACATGGCAGACAGAACTCTCTCTCCCTCCAGGATGTAAATGTCCCATATCCTCAGGGTCAATGTGAACGGGGTCTGCCAAAACACACACACACACACACACACACACACACGCACACACATGCACACACATGCACACACATGCACACACATACACGCGCACACACGCACACACGCGCACACACGCGCGCAAACATACGTGCAAACACACACGCGTGCACACAATGAGAAACATTAAAAGACCTAAGTTTACTCCGTGAATCACAATACATACTGTATACGGCATTTTCAACTACTTTTAATACTACGTACATTATGGTGTAATCTGTATCTATTACATTATCCATCTCTGTCTATTACAGAACAAAAGTATGCCACATCAACAAAAACAGTGGTAGCAAAGCAACACTAGAAGCAAATTTGTCTCAGCTGCTTGACTACATTTGAGGTCAAACAGCTTTATTTAATTAACAATAAAACTGACAAACTTCCACAAATATTATTTTAAAAATGATAAATTATATGTAAATGGGTTTGGTGAATGGGCTAGTGTGCTCTAGTGTTACTTACACGGTCCAGAAAGCACTGGAAGAACCACTTCATGGTGTATAGGCTGGTGAAAACCTCCTGGTTGTCCTGCAGAGGGCAGCAAACATTCATTCATCAGAAGATCTCTGCATTAGAACTGGGGACTCTGAAGAGCTATTGGAGCTCAGAATCAGAAAACTTTACTGATCCTGGAGGAAATTATTGTTTTCTCAGAAAAGGATGTTTGTCACAGTTTGTCAGAATTTGACCAGCAGATTTGTTTGGGGGAAAGTATCTGTTTAATTCCCCCTAATGTCCCATAAGATTAAATACAATAATTATTGTCAAACTACAAAAAGCTATAGACTAAAAATGAATTAAAATCATTACAAAATGATTACAGTATGAACTATTCATTCATAGTGGTTTACACTCACTTCAGATTTCTATCTAACTAAAAACTACACACATTGCAGATTCACACTGGATTAAAACCACTTTAATTATTAAAACCTCCCAGGGAAAACTAATCCATCTACAATGAGAATGATGAATTGCTCATTTTCTGGTATATGACACAATTACAAAGGTCTAAATAATTTTAAGCACTGTATTAAACTAGATTATTGTATTCTAGTGTATTTGATGGAAAAATGTTTTCACAAACACACACAATGGCCTCACACTGAAAATAGCCCCTGTGCTGCGCTTTAATTCATCCACGGGAAGGGCGAACACACACGTGCACATACACTCCCTGTGAGACTGCTGATCCCAAATTACTTATTAATGTGGCCTTTCATGAATTAGATCTCAAACTGCCTAATAATTAATCACTTAGTGATTAATTAACATTAATATGAATATTTTATCCGCTCAGAATTACATTTCTCAGATGAATATGGGTGGGGCATCTTATTTGTTTCTTTTTTAGGAAGAAATCATTAAAATGGTTAGAAATGAAATTGACCAATAATTAGAAAGTATTATTTTCTCAACCAAACACTAATGAAGTCAAAACAAAGTAATGCCGGCTGAAATTCAGTGATTAAGTTTCATAAGTGCCATGTTAAAAGATTTATACAAAAGTACTATATTGAAAATATGCTCATTCACATTTGAGATATACTGATCACAAATAACAAAATTTTTCATATTCATATGCAAAATCAGGGCAGTTATTATAGTATAAAAGAGTCAGAAATGCATGCTTGGATCTCAAGGAAAGAAAACCATTTCTCTTTAAAATGCTATAGAGTTGGCCTTTGTCAGAAACAGCCCTTCAGGGCTAGAGCTTTAAAAGAGCCAAACCTCACAGGACTGACAGTAAATTAAAACAGCTAGAGCCTCCTAGAGAAACAGCCCTTTTTCAGGTTCTGGCAGATGATGAATAATTAAATAGCTAAAGTCTGAAGTAATACTATCAGCATCAACACTGAGAACTTACATAAAAGCCTCTAATAATAAAGTACATTATTCCATTATAAAGGCTAGACTTAACATTGTGCACACTTCCTTCAATTATTTTGTGCGTGTGTCTTACTAGATGTTGTTTAAGTTTGGGCATCATCTTCTTCAGGATGCGGTCATGGTGCTCCTGGAAGCGCATCAGCTTTGGAAATCCTGGCACAAAGAATCCTAAACAGACAAACAGACATACTTTAGTGCCCTCGATATTACATGGGATTTCACACGAATGCAATGATGTTACGGCAAATAACATCAAAGCTGTGAGCTACTCGCAGTAGATCATTACAGTCATGCTTTCATTTATTTACATTTCACTGTTTTTTTTTTTACAGTTTTTTTGCCATTAAACCACCTCAAGTGTGTTGATGCTTTTCATACAACATATTTGGAAAGTAAAATATAACCTGTTTCAATTAAATAGCTGTTCTGGTGGTTTAGAGTGAAGCCATCATTGTTCTTGCATAGTAAACTACGGTCAGTGGAATGATACATGTAAGGTGAAGAACAAACAAACGAACCAAAAAAAGTGGTGTTGGTAGACAGAACACATGTAGAGCACTTTTTAATCATTCAGACTATGTGGTTAGAGCTACCAGTTGTATAAATTACACAATCCACATGTAAATAATAGTAAATAATAGATGTGCACAAACATAAGAATTCTGGGTTGATGTAGATTTTTGCTCCTCTGAAATAAAATGAATGCCTCATCAAATATCATTTTGAATTATTGGACAAATAAAAACATTGATCTATTTTTCCAACAAGAATCTGCTGATACTGACATAGTTATGAAGTTACTGTGCATTTCTAATAAATGCAAATTTAAGCTGAAGTACTGGTACAGATTTGAGTTTGTGCAATCAATTTAAGAGATGTTTCCAGGGCTGTAGGACATTATGGTATAAGTATAAGTGATGTGTGTTTGTGTATGTGTGTACCATGCATGGCGTGTTTCTGTCCAGAGAGCAGTTTGACCAGGGCCCAGAATGCATCCTCTTCATTCATATAGATCAGGAGAAGAGCTGTGATCTGACTCATTCCTTGACAATATCCCACCTCCTACACAAACACACATACACATTTAGTTACAAAGAACTGAAGCATATTGGTGAGGTATAAGCTTCCAAAGGAACAATTATAGGTGAAAGCTCAAAAAGAAGTCTAGTCTGGGAACATCATAACAAAGAATAAAGTAGATCACGTTTAACCAAGTCTGACTAAGCTTTCACATAAGCACAATGTAATCTTTGACCAGTTTAAAAGACATCTTCAAGTTGATTCTGAAACTGCAGAATGGCCAGCAAACGATAGATTTCCCTCCTTGCTGGTGTTCAAACCAAACTACAACTATTCCCTAAAGCCTTTTAAGTGATTTGTCAGAATGAGCTAACACCACTCTAACAAAAAGCTCACCAGGTAACATAACTAACACTAGTCACTACACGGTCACTTCTGCCATGTTCTGAGGAATAATTCCGATTGTAATGCAATTATTCAGTAATGGAGCAATTAAAATAGTACTTTTATATCATTTTGGCTTCCACTGTTAGCACTTTTTTTGGATAAGAGGATCTGCTAAATGACAAAGTAAATATAGTCACCGAAATATTCTAAGCCGTATCAGTTTATCAGAATCTGTTTCAGAAGTATTTAGCAGCTACTCTGAAAAATGACTGAACATTAAGCAACCTGTCCAGTCACAGTGGTAAAGACCGTACCTAGCTACATAAATCTGGTTAATTAGCTTCAAGTTCAATCCATTCCATAAAAATGAACTTTAAAATTGGGGGAAAATATTTATTGATGCTGCGTCCTAAAAAGCTACGATGTTAATGTTTTATAATTTCACTTATTTTAACTATTGCTTCAATTACACACGGATGATTTTCAAAATATTTATACATTTGCATCACATTTACCATTTGTTACATAGTTATTGTTGTTGCAGTTCATGTTAAAAACACAAGTTAATGAAATTCATTCTGCTTCTGCAAAAGACTTGTGCCATGAATTACGACACATTAAATCAAGATATTTTCCCCCTGCTTTAACAAACGAAGGAATGAGCTTCATCTGGGACATGCTGTTCAACAACAGTGAAAAACACAGATGTGTTCAGTACAATATTCACAAACCTTGACGTGAAGTGAGCAAAGGCGCCAAATTTCACATGTGAAAGCTCACTGAATTTCAAGCAAACAAATTCCAGATCAACTGGAAAAGCTTATTTAGATCAGACTCTTTGGCAGGTGAACCAGATACAGAGAGATACTTAATTACGTAAACAGAGAAGGGCTGGTGGGGATGAATACAGACAGAAAGATATGGTAATATTTTGACTACAGCTTGCTTTGCCATTTAATTAGCAGTGCATTCACAGGTAAAAGTGAACGTTCACATGAGCCCAAAAATGCCAATAAATGTCACTTTTCCTCACTTATATCCTTTAAAGTAAGAATATCTCTGGTGGGTTGTTAACGTAGCTACTGAACAATAAATCTTACTATATATTAGGATAGATAATTTACAGGGTTCAAATGTGACACTAGTGCTTTCTTCCCTTTTAACTGTTCAAAAATGAAATCCTGGTACATATTACGTATTGTGAAAATGTCCAAGTGTTATGATGCTATATTTCTGGTAAAATACACAGTCCTAGGTGAGAATGACAATGTGATTAAAGCAAAGCTATAGGAGTTGCAGCAACTCACCCTATTGTACATAGAGTATGCCGTAAGGACGTGGAACAGGTCCTGCTGCCTGTAAGCAAATAAACACACACACGCACACACATTTTATTAAACAACCAATATAGAACTGATTTCAGCAAATCACTGCCACTGTTAGAAAGTCTCAAAACACTGTTTGAAAGGGCCAGTTGTCCTTCAGTGAACACAACTGGCCTCACTATCACAGGGTGGGTAGAGTGCCGCTAAACTAAACAAAGGATGCTGTATGTCTGGTGTGGGAGAGGCATACAGCAGTCGATTCCATCAAGGTCTGTGTTCTACAGAATGAGCATCAGATATTTTCCTCTGTTCTTAATCTGGATGAATAGTAGAAGGCGGCTGCCACTGCTAACTCAGGGTATTTTCCGCAACAAGATGGCTGCTGTTCTTACTTCTGAAATGTTCATTTTAAAAAGAAAGCTTTTAGTTTGTGGATTTATTAGAATTTGTTTCTATTTAGCCAACTAGTAGCTAGTTAGATGTGATACCCCCCCAGAGTGTTGCATGGATCTCACATCTCTAAAACAACTATGACAGAAAAGTGAAAGAAAAATATCATAAGTAAAAGAAAAATATCAGTGCTCAAACTGCTAAGCTCATAATAAATGAGTTAATATGAAGCTTGTGTGAAACAGCACAATATAAACACTGCTGTCATATTTATACTGTCATCTTTGACTCCAGTTATAGGTCTTTCTATCGGACTTTGACTGTGTCACATTTATAGTCTGTAGAAAGATACTGGCCAATTTTCATTGATTTTTTTTCATGTAATACACTCCTATTTCTCAAAACAAATAAACTTTTTTCCCACTTTTAGCCATTTAGCCCTATTCACCCCCTTCATCATGGACTTGGGCGCTCTCTGGCATTTTGCTGGTACAATAGGAGGAATAGGAAGTGACCAGCCTCCCTCTAAACTGGCTCCGGTTACTGTTCCCTTCACCTTGAGGTACCAAAGATAGGTCATTAGCAACACTGAAATGGCAACATCCCAGCAGGGTAGTAATGGGGGAGACCTAGCTAGCAGATGGATTTGCCAATGACTAAATGGGGAGAAAATAAATAAGAAAATAAACTGGGTAAAATTATTTGGTCTGAAATGGTCTGAAAATGCTTTAATCTAAAAATCCATTGGCATTCTGTGGGCAAATTCCATTCAATTGGTATCACCATATATTAACAGATTTTTTCCTTTTCCTGAACACATCATTCTCTCTCCTCTCTCCTTCTCACTCATGCCCACCTGAAAACACAATAGCCAGCCACTTCTGCGTTTGTTAAATGTCAAGTGTCAAAACCACTTCTGGAACACAACATGTAAACTTGACACTGCCATTAAAATGTTGAACACTAAAAAACAAAAACAGGATGGCACTTTCCCCAGGGACAGTGTACAAGAATAATGTGCATGCTGTAAAACACTACTTCTGATGTCCTCAGATTTAAAGATCATTATATTGAGTGTATGCAAAATGTGTTTGTCTATCCATTTTTAGTATGTGGATAAATAATTATGATATGGTACTTGTGTATGTTGTTCAGCCCCAGTGTGTGTTTGTGTGTTTATACAGTTAGGCCCATAAGCATTCGGACATTGCCTAATTTCACATCCATTATCCTGGTATGCAGCGAGATAATTACAAAACTGCATCAATCAAGATGTGACAGAGGTATAGTGTTTAATTTAATGGGTTTAACAAAGGCATTGCATTAGGCTTTCAGATATTACAGCCATTTCACAAAATCCCTCCATTTAAATGTGTTGTTTTATAAATTGGACAAAAATCCTTTGCAATGAATGGCTGCCTGAACTCTGGAATACATGGCCATCACCAAATGCCGAGTTTCCTCCCTTGAAATGCTTTGCCTGCAGTTGCTGTTTGTTGGCCTTTCTGTTTTGTCTTCAGTAACTGAAAAACTGCTCTTTTGGGTTGAGATCAGGTGACTGACTAAGCCATTGAAGAATATCCCATTTCTATACCTTGAGAAACCCTTGGGTTGCTTTCATAGTATGTTTTGAGCCATTATCTATGTATACTGTAAAGTGCCGGCCAATCAATTTTGCAGCATTTTGCTGAATCTAAGCAGAGAATATAGCCATAAAGACTTCAGAATGCATCCTGCTAACTAGACGTAAAACCCTCTGAATTTACATTAATGAATACATATCTCCTCAAGTGCGCTCTTGCCCTGACTAGATGTTGTGAAGGGAAGGAAAGGAAAAGAAGGAAAGAATTCTGCAGTCATCCATGTTAATTTTTCTTCCATGATTTCTCAGGCCTGCTGGTACTGATGGGCTCACCAGTGCATACCAACTTTCTCTCTGATAGGTTTATTTTGTTTTTTTTTCAGTGTCATGATGCCCTCCTCGCTTACACTGACACCTCTTTGGAACATGTTGAGTTCCAGTAAAATTTGGTGCTTTGAATCAACTCTAGACCTTTTATCTACTTAATTTGTCATGGGATAACTTGGGAATGGGCCACATCCGGCCATGATACTGCTTGTTAGTTACTTTCTGTGAAGAATGGCTGCAATTTCTGAAAGCTTAATGCATACCTTTAAAGCTGAAAGTCTATATTTGTCACATCTTGATTGCTTAATTTTGATTCCATTGTGGTGGCATACAGAGAGAAAATTATAAAAATTGCAAATAAAATACATTGTGTGTGCGTGCGTGTGTGTGTGCGTCACCCACTTGACGTCATAGCGGCGCATAAACATGATGTGGTCTCTGTAGGTTCGGTTCACATCCAGATCAATCTGACGTATATCAGGAGATAATTCTCTAGCCCTCATCTTCAGCTTCTGCAGAGAACGAGAAAGAGAGAGAGAGAGAGAGAGAGAGAGAGAGAGAGAGAGAGAGAGAGAGAGAGAGAGAGAGAGAGAGAGAGA